>MJUT01053125.1:259257-285594 GCA_002080005.1 Gigantidas platifrons | reverse complement strand
ATTTGTATAATGTGTATCTAAAATATCTGTTCCACAGCTGTTACATTTGCACTCTAGGCAACTACATTCTTGTGAAATTGTGGATCTTCTGTGTTTTCACATAAGGTTAATTCAGATATTCAGGTTTTGTCTGTCTTTACATCTCTAATTTAAATCTGTACAGACATTTTTTGCAGATCTTCGGCCTTCAGAGCTGCATTACAACATTTTTGACATAGACCTGACCTCCTGTAAGCTTCAGATACTTGCATTGTTTAACTTTAGGTTTTCTGAACAGAATTAAACCAATTTTATCATTTAAAAACTTTACTTTGTATCTGCTATATACTTCAACTACAGTTACAGACATGATATGTTTCTGTACCAATTCAACATTTCTGCTTTCTTTTATCTTCAGAACCACATTCTTATTTGGTACTTCCTACTTATATCTGGGGACAAATAGAAGTTGATTCTTCTTCTCCTTACATCATCTGTTACTCTGTCCTCTCTTCTCTGTCTTTTCTTAATCTCCTCTAAGGTTGTCCACTGATTTCCTCTTTTGTTGTGTTTCCCAATATCTAACACGAGTCTGATATTATATTTTCTACTAATTGACATGAGTGCCGTTTGTACAAAGGTAGTATACTTTACTTTCTCATCGATTGGCTGTGTTCCCTATAGCTTTAGGTCTGAGATAGAGATATTCTTTCTTACTGTTTTCACATATAGCCATCTGCTATTTGTAGCTTTTTCTTTACATCTACATCTTTACCTACTATTACTCCTCTTTTCTCTAGAATACCAGAGGTAGAAGGAGAATCCATAAGTTTCTCAATCACTGCTAATTTTTTTTACAGGTGTTTTGGGCAAAATCTCTTTTACCTTTTTAGCTTGGCAGTATATTGTGAATCTACTAATAGGAGATGTAATTGGTTTATCATTTGCTGTCTATAACTTGATTTTCATCATCCATTTTCTTGTTGCAATTCTTTGTTTTTCTTGTTTATCTTTAAGGAGTGAATCATCAAGTTGGTCATTTTCTTCATTTAAGTCTTAGTTTTTCTGTTCTTTGTTTTCTTTTTTTCTTTGTATCTTTTCATCTAAGTGTTTCTTTGCACCTTGATGGTTTTTTTTTCTAGTTTTGTGATTCCACTTTGAATGGCTTGCCTCTGAAGATCTCTCTTAACCTTCTTGCACTCTCAATTATTCTTTCTCATTTTCTTCAGCCTTGCTGCATCAGATCTTACATTTGAATTTTGATCTGTATCTTCTCATTTTTTCAGATTTTTTTGTCAATTTTTCACTTTTTGGCTCTTCCTCTTCATTTGAAACATCAGTTGATTTCTATTTCTTCTTGTTTCCATTATATATGTACTTAAATGCAAAATCTTCATGAATTCTAAATTAATTGTAGAGTCCGTAGCCCTACTCAAAAGACTTCTTTCTGGAGTTGTTATCAAACAAATAAGTAATTTATGTACTTTAAACTGTGAATTTGAATAAACACACAAATACACTTGTTGAAGTGCTACCATAAAAATGATATTTAACCATTTTCTAAATAAAGAAATTTAAAATCAGCAAAGAAAGTTTAATCAGATATCAATTATTAATTACTTACTTCTTTAAAAAATTGATATTATGGTTCTATATTTGTTATTTCATGTTAGCTTTGCCAAAGAAATAATTATATTAAGACAAAGTAGAAATACAACTTCTTATATTAGATATTCATGTTGTGAAAATTGACNGCTACGGACTCTACATTGATACTAAAACAGAAAATACTGCTCCAAAATTTTAATAAATGTGTGGTTTCCACAATTTTTTCTGCAGTAACTCTTTTTTGGACATACAATATATGGTAGAAAATGTGTTAAATTTCATGACTGAATAAAGCTTATGAAGCTTTACAAAAATAGGGCCTACGGACTCTACATAAAATAAGCACTTTTCATAGTAATTTTTTGGATGAAATATAGTTGATTAGAAGATGTTAATAAGATTTTTCTGGTTTATAAATCTCTTAAATGATCAAATTTACCTATTTAGTAACTCCATTAACTACTCTGTATTTCTAATCATACAGACATAACTAACACCCCTTAAAAAAAGAAAATATCACACATGGGTGGCGAGACTAATTCAGCAATAACTCTGTCAATTTTCAGTCAAATTTCAACCTGTAAAGTATGGTTTGAAGTGCAGAAAGTAAACAACCCCATAGTAAATTATTTAAAGCTTGTGATCAGACTTTCTGTTGTTAATAAACTAAGCAAAATCATTGTTTTAGATTTGACACAAATCACACCCTAAAAACTTGATATATTTTGACTTCAAAGCCACATTTTGGATGACAAAATCAGAGCAATTGTGTAATGTGATAGTGTTTTAGAAAGCTTAGAGTATAAACTTTTAAATGAGACCACACTCAGTCTTGTATCTATGAAGATGTAAAAGATATCTGTTTTTGAATGTAGCTAGTAGTGAATTCCAACCTGATTGTGATTCAGCCGAAAGAGAAATACCGTGCTACTTATATAATCAAGATCGGTAAAATATAAGGCCCTTAACAGGATAGCAAAAATTGGATAAGGTTATCTACGTCGGAGGCAGGTAAACCCTTGTTTTAATAATAATTACATTAGTTAGGAATTGCACATTTCAGTAATAATTATATATAATAAACCATGCCAATACATTACACTGACTAGTAGGTGTGTGATACCGTCATAGACTATTAGTCCTTCAACAGAGATATTGACGGGCAGTAATGGTAACAAAAACGTAGATATCAAATATATCTTATTTAGTGCGTACGACACGTTTCTGGAATAACCTGCATCGTGTATCCTCAAAGCTATAAGAGTGGAAAAGTATGATGTGGACGTGATGATGTTTGAAAAAAAAATTCAATCGATTCCCCGAATGCACTTCAAAAAAGTGCTTAAGGGAAATTTGCGTATTTTTATTCACCGATATCCGTCCTGGATTGTCATCAATAGAAACCTCTAGCCATCAATATTTCATATTATTGATGTAAATTGCATTTTTCATAAATATGCAAATATGATTTACATTATTCGGTAAAATTGTTTTGGTGTGATAATGTTCTTAGAGTATATTTATCTCAATCTAACAATTTATCCAGTTGAACTCAAAATATCATCTAATTCTACATTTCAGGCGGGACTTCCGAATGGTAATTGGTCAACCTGGTAATCCGTCGAAACGAATACCTCATATAGTTCCTTGGATTGCTGCAAATGTGAAAGATCTGGTATGAATACCTCATTAACCAATGTTTGATATATAATAAGCTGTAGCTACATGTATATGTACTTCACAAATTTGTCTGTAACAGTCCTGATTGCAAACACAACTCATATTATTTTATTTAAAATAGTGCAATATTCACATGCAGCAAAATACAAAGTAATGATAGAGGAAGGAACAACTGTTTCGAGTGAATGAGTGAGTGAGTGTTGTCTAATGTAGCTCCGGTAGAACAAATAAACACAAATCTTGGGGAATAACTGTATTAATTTTGGATGACAAGTTTTACAAAATTTACAATGTCTGCTCCTTTTCCGCACCAAAGAAGAGACAAAAAAAACCATCGGAACTGTCCCGAACGACCCAGCGATTCCGGACAATTATATTATTTTACCCGTAACTTCATCAACCAGAATTTAGGAATATAACATCCCTCCGGCAAAGAAAGAAATTGGAGACAATTTCGGAGTGGTTGGCGAAGGCACGGGAAAAAACTTATTAAGAAACTACAAATGCATCATATTCAAACATTACAATTGAAAACAAAAATGTGACAAAATTTGAGACCGAACATATAATACAACAGTTATCAGCATAGTAGAATCCTCAGTCCAATGATGTAACCTTTTACTCCATTTTGTGACAAATATAATGATATGAACTAAATTATCGGAAGTATCGACCTAAAAGTTTAGTGATTCCTATAAGTGTAAATTGTTTCCATGATGCAGCCAACAGAGACCCGAAACTCTTACATTTCAAGTATTATTACCCTGTTAGTTATCGATTACATTCACAGATCCGTTCACATTCACTCACGCAATCACACATGAAGGATAATGACATGAGAAAGCTCACGGGTGTTCATTTCAGCATGATCATACACTTTCACCACTGTTACATTACCATATCAAATACTGCCAAACAAGCCTATAAGGATGGCATAGCAAAATTGGAGATGTGGTACAGGACGGAAGAGGATCAAAATCACATATAAAACAAAAACATGAATACATTTGTATTTACAAAAAACTTGTGTCAAGGAATGAAAAAAATAACAGGTGGTAATGTCACTTCCAATACTAAACTAAAAAATTATGTTTGGCAATGCAATCATGACCAAAGCATATCCAGTTCCAGTTGGCATTCAATAGACAAGTAATAGGTCTATGCCATGATAATAAATTGTTTGGCAATGCAATCATTACCAAAACAAAGCGGATTCACATCCACATAAAAACCGATTTTAGGCAATGTGGTCAAAATAAGAACATATGGTCGTTTCAATCCAAATAAGAAGAACGAAACACACTATTGCTGAATAAACAAATGAACATGTTTGCATGTATAGCTCGGTGATAACTATCAATCCTGATGAAATACATAACGTTTCAAGACAGTATGGTTGGCAATGCAATCATTACCAACACATTTAGCAGAAATAAAATTGAATAACTCTCCGGTTGCAAACAACATGAAATGAGCAAACATCAACAAGGTTCATTCAAAACAAAAATCAAGTGTTATCACACCGCATGCAGTGATACCACAAAAAAAAACAATCAATAAGTGGGGTCTAGAAATAAGCAGTTCTTGTGCTTTCTTTGGCAACTCCGATATTGACATCCATAGCCATCATAATATGTTAATTATAGCGTCCCTCAATCAGCAACAAAATTTCAAGTTCTCCACCATCTAATGTAGCTCCGGTAGAACAAATAAACACAAATATTGAGGAATAACTGTATTAATTTTGGATGACAAGTTTTACAAAATTTACAATGTCTGCTCCTTTCCCGCACCAAAGAAGAGAAAAAAAAAATCGGAATTGTCCGGAACGCCCCAGCAATTCCGGACAATTATGTTATTTTACCCGTAACTTCATCAACCAGAATTTAGGAATATAACAGTTGTTTAAGGCAAATTCAGCAATTTCTCAGCTATATCATGGTGAGAACAAGTTAAATTTCAATGAAATGATGACGAGGTCCGCTTTGTTCTAGACCAACACGCTGAGTTGGATTTTTATAGTACTAGCTCACTGAAACAACAGTACGCGGGTAGACATGTCGCTCCACTCCGACACATTATTCTCATTCCGAGCCAACCAGTCTTTGCACTTTCTCCTTAATGCTGGGTGCTTAGCGGAGAAGCAACAAATACCAATTTTATAGTCATTGGTTTAACCCAATCAGGGCTCGAACCCACGATCTACCGCCCTCTAGGCGAGCACGCTAACCATTACGCCACCGATGTGGTTTAACTGTTTTGAAAAATACAGACTCCGACTAAATATCTTGAATACTGTAGTATGATATATACAAGGTCTTGACATCCAATGGATTATATCCTGCTCATCATTTTATACCAACAAATATTAAATGACTAATACACATGTATAATTTTCTGCTTTAATAAGATTTAACTCAAGTTACTTATTTTTTTTGTCTTACAAAGTAATGCTGACTCTCTGTGGTTATATACATTACTAATAAAAATGTAGTTATCTAAATTAGTCCACACGATGAGTTCATCGGGGCATGACCATAGTCAAAGGATTGGAAAGGATTCGAAAATGTTTAAAATTCAGTGGCAGCAAGTAAATAAAGGTCTAAACATGAGGGCTAAAATGAGCATATATTTTCAATGCCTGAGAGAGATTGGTCTTAGCTTCAGATTACCTAATAACTCATACAAGCCTCTCACCAATACGGCGTGGGTTCTCACCTGGCCTTGTAAATTACAAAAAGGGTGCACTCGACTCGCAGCCGCAAGTGATAAAGTTTACCAGTTATTTGTCCATGGTCTGTCGTTCTCTCCAGGTACTCCGGCTTCCTCGCCACTAAAACTGGTCGCCATGATATAGCTGAAATATTGCTAAAAGTGGCGTTAAAACACCAAAAATCCAAACAAAATCTAAATCTTAGTTTCAACAAATTACATTTAAACAACTACTTCCTCAAATCATGGAAATAAGATATTTGTTCAGAATACTGCATCATATTGATATACATCCATTATACACTTGTAATGTACACAAAGGAGCATTTGTAAATTTTTAAATAAATAAAATGTCCATACCTCTGTATATATCATGTAAATATATACATGTACATTGTATTTCTCTTTGGTAATAAATTATTGCTTCATGACTAAAAGTAAACACAAATAAATTATTGAATATGCAATGTTCTAGCTAGAGTAAATAAGATGAGGTTTAGCACCCTGCTCTCGCAATCCAGTATTACACTACCCCCTTTTGAGTGCCTCTGTGTCCATGTGTATACATGCTTATAATTTGACTGACATTATGTCTACTTACTCCTTATTTGTCCATCTGTTTTATTTAGGGTAACAATACATATGTAGCAGAATTCAACAATCCACCAAATGGTCGTTGGTTAGCATTTTTTATTCAGGTATGTATGCATTAAAACACCATGTTATTTTCATATCCATATTGAGATTGATTGATTGATTGGTGTTTTATGCCAACTTTAGCAATATTTCAGCTATATCGTGGCGTATCCATATTGAGAAAAGTTTGAAGATACTAAATATAGGTAATCAGAAGCCGCACATCGTAGAAGTACAGACGAAAAGAAAAACAAAAATATATAATAATCTACAAAACATTACACAGACAACTAAAGATTGAGCAACATGAACCCCACTGAAGTCAGGTGTTCCAGAAGAGGAAGTAGTCCCTGCTCAACATGTGGCAACCATCATTTTTAGTACTTGATTATCTTGTAGAGTAATGTCCCCTTAAATTGTGAATTCAGTTTAATATGATGAAAGCTATTTGTTTCGTAAGTACGCTGTTATGCGAAATATGTTATATATACACGATATGTGTTTATCATGATTAAAATCTCTGCAAATTACATATTACTTATTATAGAAAGTATAATCCCTACACACTACGACAATTCTCATGTAGAAAATGAATTGTGTTCTTTATTACAGGCGACATTCGATGGTATAGATGAAACAGTCCATGAATATACAACAGAAACGCAGATAATACCCGATACGTTTCCTTTCCCTGCATGTTCAGGATCAGGGTGTCATGGAACTCTTGTGTGATATATTATGTTGCTGTATATGCTTAGTGTCATTACTGTTTTGATTAGTTTTATTGGCGTGTAAAAGTGTTGATCGAAGTTCATTTTGTAGATACAAACATGAATGCCGATTTTAGAACGCAAGACACCTAATGTAAGAAACGTGGTAACGCTTCATATTAAGGGTGTAGACCTGGGTTACCCTAAATTTTTCCCATCATTCATTTTTTTTTTTTAATTTGCATCATGGAATAGTTCTGTCTAAATACATTATCTGTCAAAGTTTCAAAAAATTTCACCGTGCCGTTTTTTCCATAGCACATCCTAAATATAGCAATTTTGGGGGTATTCTTGACGCCAAATGGTAATACTAGTTTCGGAAGATTCTAATAGATATGCACATTTACTTCTGATTGAATGGGAATATTTTGGCTTTAATACACTTGAGAGTGTTGTTGTTGAATAAATATGAAATATCTAGCATATCTGAATATCCTGTTTGGAGATAATCACGTGCACAACAATGGAAACGGCAAAAAGGGGGGATGCCCTGAAGTCCACCTTGGTATTAAAAATCAGATTAAAAAAATTCCTGTCAATTAATTTTCACCAAAAAATGTCACACTAAAGAATAGACATATAGAAATCATTGCACCAAATTTTACAAACTTTTACCGTCAGATTTTTAAAATATTTAAATTTATGTCTTTCATGGGTGGCACCCAGAAAAAAATGAAATTTGCTAGTTTCTTTGTTTGTGAGATAAAAAATAACTAGTTACCAATAACAAAAAGCTTTTGACTTCTTATAATTGACACAGTGGATGTCCAAATTACCAAATGACTGCATTTGTCTTTTTTATTTTAATGTCAGCTAGGGAGGGGAGGGGTGGTTTGAGGGTGACTACTTAATTAATTCATTACACACAAAAAAAAATACCAAAAAAAAAACAGACAGCCACGCAGCTGTATTGTTACACTCCTTCAAATTCTGTGCTCCAGTTGTATTTGTTTGATTCTGGTTTATTCTTTAGTTGTCTTAGGAGAAGAGGGCGGCGGTATAAGAGATGATTAGATATTACAATTTTTTCCCCAAACATATAGCTTTCTATTTTTTTACTGCCATCAAATGAATTTGCTCTATAGTTTCATAATATCTAAGATTCTGGTGTATATATTTAATTTTGTTTTGACAAACCCTTGAAATTCAATAGAAAAAGGTTGTCACCCAAATTGTATTGCATTTATGGCATTTTTGACAACATATTTTGATGAACATTTTTTCTAGAAAGAGATATTTCAATGATATCTTGTGGGCACCGGCATATAATAATAACACACTGCCTGACACTGGTATAAGCAGCAATAAGATATAAAAATACTTGCACAGCTATGGAAAGGTAAAAGAAAACTGAGGAGTCATTTTTTTAACTGGCCATATCCAATGTAAACAATCTTTGTCACCAAGAAGCTTGGAATTGAAGGGGAATTTTTCAAACGCACAGATGATCATATATTTGAGAAGACACTGAAAATAGAGTTATCTCCCATACCCTAGGCCTACACCCTTAATAACGTTTTTCTGTCAACACTTGTACAACCCAATACGTATATATAAACTTATGATTACATTTTTACATTACTTAATAGAATTGAAAATCTATATATTCTTTTTATTTTTACCTGTTGTTATTGTGTGGTGTTAGTTGATATTGTGAAGTCTGAAAATAGCATGGCCGTAACTAGACTCCTTTTAAAATGAGGCAAACACACTTAATAGTCGAACGGATGGAGGCGAGAATAAAAAAAATGACATTAGGTCTGGGAGCCGCCTTAGAAAGTCTCTCCCAGACTTTCATTGACCAGCTGTTCTTTTGTAGACAGAACATCAAAATTGTCTACAAAACATCGAAAGGACGCTGCATTGGATTTGAAAAAAAAATCAAACAAATACCACATTTTTTTTCTATATGTAAATTATAAACTAAAGATATTTCCCCTAAACTGCACAAAAGTGATTTTTGTATAACGAATATGTATATTTTGAAATCTTCCATATAGCGAATATGTATATTTTAAAATCTTCCATACTCCATTTATTTAGTTATATGAAATAAGTCAGAAGAACTTCAGGGGTGGGGAAAGGGGCCCGTGTCCCTTTAGGAACCAAAACCTTTTTTTTCGTCAACTTGCAAAATATAAGGATTTTTTTTTTAATTCAAGTCCACCTGGATCCGCCACTGAACTTAGCAGCTTTAACGACAGTTTCTATAGGTTAAGCGCCATCGAAATTTTGAACTTAAAAATAAACTGGACTTAATTCCCGTAGAAAATATGGGCTGAGCTGAATTTCAGTCAAATACATTTCTATGGACCAAACAACATATAGTGATGTAAGACACCGGGATTCCTCTAAAGTTTTGTAACTTTAAAGTTATGCTTACCATTTCCTGACTTTCCTTTCAGCGAACCCGTCTTCATCCAGTTTTTAGAGACATGACTTGAGTACTATCGTGACGCTAAATGACAATATACATTGGATCAGGACAAGAACCAGGCTAAGTTTGAAATGTGTGAAAAGGATGCTGTATGCATTAAATCATCAGATTTTCGATAAACCTGTTAAATGTCTGATGTCTTTGAAGTCAGTTATGTCTTTCATCGCAATGATGTCGGTAACCGTAGACATTGAACGAATGCATTCAGTGGATATCGTTTCTATCGGAATAGAGATTTAGATTTTAGATTTTTTAAATAAAATCTTCGTATAAAAAAACCTCGTCAATTTCGGTATGAGACATTTACCTCAATGTAGTTACGTCCATGAAATAGTTCCAGTGTTTGTGGCTAAATGGTTATTCGCTTTATTGACGAATCAATATATTTACTTTATCACGTGATGCCCTTTCCACCAATTAAATTAGACGATATATGTATTTGTGTGTATGAATTGAGATAGTGATTGTTCTTTGACGTCAACTCAGCAATTTATCAGCTATATCATGGCGAGAACAAGATGAGATGATAATGATATTGATAAACCAACACGCTTAGTGGGATTTTTAAAATGTTATTTCAATGAAACAACAGTCCGTGGGTGGATATGTCTGTCCAATCGGATGCATTATTCTGATTCCTGTCCAACCAGTCTTCGCTGTTGCTCCTTAGTGTTGCATGCTTAGCAGAGAAGCAGCAAATACTAATTTCATAGTCTTAGCTTCGACCTGCCGCGCGCGGATCGATCCCACGATCTACCATACATAAGGCGAACACGCTAACCATTACACTACTGATGTGGTTTGTATGAATTGAATGAATAATGGCATAATACAAACACACAATCTGGTTACTAAGCAACAGCAGTACACACACAAATGTCAAATCGTCTTGCACTCGGTAAGAGTGTGATTGTGGTATGACAAATATAATTTTTTAAGAAAAAGCATACAATGATCCTATGATTGCAATTTATATGTATCTTAATTTGTCGCCAATAAATCTCTGCCAATAAATCTCTGCGTATCCAGAAGAGGGGGTTATGGTTTGCATATAATTAACCGTTTAAGAGTCTGTTGCCTTCCTGTTTGTGCTTTATAAATGTCAATGCACAAACACGTAGCACATAAGAAGCTTAGCGTGATGGATGCCACTAGTGGTGCAGAAACTGCTGACCCTTCCGGAGCACCTGTGTTCACCCTCGGTTTTTAGTGAGGTTAGTGTTACTCGATCTTTTGCTTTTATGTGTATGTTTTGTAGATCGTTGTGTGTCCTTTTGTGCTTTTTCGTATGGCCATTGTGTTGTCTGTTCTTCTTCGATATACTGATTCTGATTACCCCTTTGGTATCGTCAAGCACTTCGCATATTATAAACACAGAAGTACATTAAAAAACCGATCCGTGTGTGACACGAAATCCCACCAATACCTTAATCAAAGCAAGTGAATTAAAACGGATACTATCCAGTTCTTTTCTTCACATGCAGTCAGGTTTCCTAAATGTAACACCTGTCCTTGCTAGCGCGCAAGGAAGCGATCACCACTGGGGTAAAGCTGATGACCGTAACCGCAATTACGGTCATCCCAAGATGTCGGGCATTAAATTGGGTAAGAATCTTTTTTGTCGATTAAATTGTTTCTGTAATGTATTTTAAATGACACACGCATTGGTACGATAGTAATCTATGAACTTATCACGAGGAAATCACAAATTATGACTGAAAAATGTATATGAAAGAGAAAATCCGATTTAAAAAATCGCTAAGATGACAGTAACTGAAAACTGAGATGACCGTAATTGCACTTTTCAGATACGGTCATCTTAGCGATTTTTTAAAATCGGATTTTCTCTTTCATATACATTTTTCAGTCGTAATTTGTGATTTCCTTGTGAAAAGTTCATAGATTACTATCGTACTAATGCATGTGTCATTTAAAATACACTATAGAAACAATTTAATCGACAAAAAAGATTCTTGCTTAATTTCATGTCCGACATCTTGGGATGACCGTAATTTACAGTTATGGTCATCAGCTTTACCCCAGTGGATCACTAGAGATCGGATACGTTAAGAATGATTCTTGTTTTCGGGACCATCATTGTTTAACCATAAACATGGTTGTGTGAGTTATTTTAGGTGCAGGGTGTGTTTCCTTATCTATATTTTTTTATTTTATTTTTTTTATTTGAAAGGTGTTTATATTTCATGACAATACACCATATATTTGGTTCATGTTACATGATGATTGGTAGTAATGATATTCGTTTAAAATAATGATTATGCACAGTCCACATGTGTTCCATGCAGTCATGGTAACATAACATTAGCTAATTTACATTTTAAGGCTGCAGGTTGTCGGGAAGATTAGTAATTAAAATTACACTTTCATTGAGATTAATTTAATTCAACATATTTTTATGAGGAACAAGTTTGTCTATGATGAGGAAGTGTTTCACTTAAAAAAGGGAAATATGAAACCGTTATGCTCTATATTTCATAAAAGGAATAATTTAGATATCAAATCATAACCCGCTGATGTAAATTAGTTCAATTCTATGTCATGTGTGAAATTCGTTTAAAATATTAACAAGTTATTTAAATCATATACAAATGGGATAACAATAAAAGTGTTATTTTCGGCGTAAAAAGGAAACCATTCTACTTCCTGTTTATTGTATTCGTGTTCACACGATTGATCTAACACACAACTGAATATATCATTGATGAAAGCAACTCCAATATATACATGTATATAATACATTATACATACTTATAAGACATTTAAGTGGAGCAAATGTGTGCAATATTCAGTATTATATTATACTTTATTATAGAAACTAAGCAAGAAATAATTAAGATATTTTAAAGTTTTATTGATTTGAACAATAATCAGAATAAGTCGGGGTTAGTTATTCAGAACACGCCTGATGGAGTTATGCAGAACAAGTCGGGTGCAGTTAATATTCCGAACAATCAAACACCCTTACAAGTTGTTTCAAATTCAAAGCAACAGAATAATATGATGATGGCACAGTTTCAAGATATTGTAAATTCTTCTTTCACTCCATACATAACAGGATGTGTGGTCAACTTCAATGTTACAGTAAATACAAATTAAGTCATATGTTATGATGAAAACAAAGAGAATTATTTTGTAATGTTACAAAACATTGTTATTGAATTAGTTATTAATACAGTTTAAAATCTGATTGAATTTTCTAAATTTTGAAGTATCTTTATGTCCTCATAGTAGTTCAGTATAATAATACATTTATATCCTTGTATAGTAAAGAAGTAGATATCAAATTTAGTGTTAACAATGCGTTTTTTTTTAATTACTAACACAAGGTACAGTCAAATAATTTTATAAATAAAAATGGGAGCAAATGAACCACATGGTCTGTACAGGACAATCAACATCGGATAAGTTTTCCTAATGCTGATAGAGATTTAACTTAGATGTAATAAATGACAATACTTAAAACAATATTTATTAAGAAAAACAGGCATAAATAATAATATACACTAATACATATATTGGGATTCGGAAACAAGATGTGTTTATGTAAATTACAATACTTGAGAACTATCAATTTCAAGCATGTATATATCTAATAAACCGACGACTGGGAGGATGATACCCTCCTAGGGGGGAGGGGGGAGGGGGGTGGCGGCGGATTAGTAAATATTATATTAAGACATTAAAATATTAGAAAATATAAAAGTAAATAAAATATATAAAAGTAAATAATACGAAATTTGAATATTTCTCTCAGAAATATTATACGATCATATTTACTTTTATTGGTCAAGACAATAGTAAACTCTCCATTTTCAGACCTATTACGCCAATTTGCATATTATGAAAATGCACCGTATATGATAAGCCATTTTTAAACTATCATTTGGTTTCCGTAATGTGATTATATTCATAAATTTATTTAAACATTACTTTTGTTACATTGGCTAGCTATTAAAACTATATTTTTTTTAAATGTCAGATGATAGTGCATTCGGATACTCTTTAGAAACTATGTTAATGAAGAGGTAACCCCTCAGAGAACAAGTACAATATCTAAACAATGTCATGTTTTATCTAATCTATTTATAACATGTTTATTTGGACCATTAAATATATATATATAATTAACCCTCTACTCCATACCAGCATTAATAGTTCTTTGTCGGCAATGTAGTTAATATAATATTAAAGTACCTTCTTCACCAGGAAGACTATCGTTTGTTTATTATTGGTCCATATGGCCTTGGTTAAATATAATGGATCCGTGTGTATATATACATTGTATAAGAAAACGTGATCATGAACAAGGAAGTGAATGGTTTATTGTAGTTTTTACTTGTGGTATCGTTGCCTATGAAGACAAACATGGTCGGGGTATATTTTGTGCTCTGGATTGTAGTTATTCTGCCATCGTTGATTACAGCATCACCTTTAGATGAATATGTCTATACCCCTGATCCATATTACCACTTCACAGAGATTAGTTCGACGAAAGGACCAGGTTACACGTTATATTCGTACAACATGACATCACTTAAATGGAAATCAGGTATATTATACAATATTATACTTTACGTTTTTATTTTTTCTATTTGTCTTTGTTAGCGCAGCCGGTCCATATAACGTTATATGGACCGGCAGTGGACTGTCTCGTTTTCGAGTCTTTATTTCGGGAGATAATTGAGCTTGTTTTTGGACGCGAAGTACATTTTGTATAATATAACAAATAGTTCACGGCACTTCGGGCCATATGGCAGTTTATGGACCGGTCTGTCACCCACAAAATACTATATGGACCTCAGCTTCGCTTCGATCCATATAATATTTTGTGGGTGACATCCCGGTCCATAAACTGCCATATGGCCCTCAGTGCCGTGAACTATTTAATTATTATACTTTTACAGTATTTTTACTATACAAATAAACAGTCATAGATTTGCTAATTTCCCCTAAAACACTATTTCCCCGAAAGTGAACTATTTCCCTGAGACTATTTCCCTATCCACAATTTTGCACGTTCATATTTCCCGTTTTTTTTTTAAAGTCCTTTGCTAATTTCCCCTAAAAGACTATTTCCCCGGAAGTGAACTATTTCCCTGAGACTATTTCCCTATCCGCAATTTTGCACGTTCATATTTCCCGGTTTTTTTAAATCCTTTAATTTACCCTAAAAGACTGTTGAATTTGTTTAATATTACTGGTAAAACATATATTTGTTGTTTATTTCATTACACTCTAACTAGTGCTAAGTGATAAAAATCTGAAGTGACAACTATAAACACAATATTGAGGTAATATGCCTTATTTTGCTGTTCTTCATCAGTATGAGTTTAATAACCTAGAAATAATCATATCACAGCGGAAAAAAACCCTTTTATTGTTGTTCTTCAATTGTTCAAATATAATAAAACAGTTAAAAACCGGTTATTTCGGGAAGTAGCAAGCTTATTGTCCCCCTCAACACAAACTATTTCCCTCCGCTTCGCGTCGGGAAATTGCTTGTGTTTCGGGGGACAATAAACTTGCTACTTCCCTCACAACCGGTCTTTAACTGTATACTATTCAGAGTAGTGGGGAGGGGGAATGTTCCCGATCATAAATACCCGAAAATGAAACAATTTTTTAAGTTAAGTGACATTTGTTTTACCACAGTTTTATACGCGTTCGTTATAGTTTTTATTGGTTCATTTTTTGTTTATTTTTTTAAAGTTGATCATTAAATTGATCATGGATTAGTGGGTGATTGTTGTTTAAGGCCAAGTGGGTACTTTTTCAGCTGTACAAGTTACATTTCAATGTGATGATGATGTCCGGTTTACTCTAGACAAATAGTTAGGATTTTTATCGTGCTAGCTCACTGAAACAACAGTCTGTGGGTATACATGTCACTTCACTCTACCCCATTATCCTGATTCGAGATAATCAATCTTTGCTCTTTCTCTATAATGGTGTGTGCTTAGTAGAGAAACAGCCATGCCAATTGTATAATTTTTTGGTTTGACACAACCTGGGCTCGAACCCACTATCTTATTGCACCACTGATGAGGTTATATAATAAATTATGATATTATATCATAATCAAAGGTTTTAAGAATGGTGATAATTTTCACCACTTGTTTGCATTCTTTATATCATTATTATCATATTTGTTTCTATACATATGGTTGCGGTTATTATATAGTAAGATAATAAACAAAATGTAGTGTGTGAGATGGCAAAAAGACAAAGACTATTGCCCTCGTCAAATCAACTGCAGATCTAGTTTTATTAATTTAATAATAATAATAACTAGGAAGAACTGTTTTAGATACCTAAAACGTTTATTTCCCCTTCACGCGGCCACCTGTACAACAATAAGTTACACATTATGAGTTAAATGATACTATTTAAAAAAACAATTATTTGACCTTGAGGCCAAGGTCAAGGTCCCACGAAGGTCATTACGGTACGCCGGCGACACACCGCCTTATGGTCATGCACCCACATACCAAATATCATTGACCTATCTCGAACGACAAAAATGTTATGTACCGGACAAGGAAATACTATTAAAAAAACAATTATTTGACCTTGAGGTCAAAGGTCAAGGCCCCACGAAAGTCATTACGGTATGCGACACATCGCCTTATGGTCATACACCCACATACCAAATATCATTGACCTATCTCGAAAGACAGAAATGTTATGTCCCGGACAAGGAAATACTATTTAAAAAACAATTATTTGACCTTGATGCCAAAGGTTAAGGTCCCATGAAGGTCATTACGGTACACGACACACCGCCTTATGGTCATGCACCCATATACCAAATATAATTAACCTATCTGGAAACACAAACATGTTATGGTCCGGACAAGCTTCGCTGAGAAAAGCAGAAGCGGAAGAAAAAAATCAGACTAAAACAATATGTCTCCCTTCGTTCGAAGGGGAGGCATAATAATAAAGAAAGAAAGAAAGAAGAAAACTTCTGATATAAATCTATTATGATTGAAGTAATAATGTTGAAATTATACCCCAGAAAACCCCCCAATTAAATCAAATAATCGTGTTATCGAATATTAGTTTTGAAAAGAAAGTTTTAGCATAGCTGGTTAACAATTTCACTCATATAAATAAAATCATCTTTCACCTCAACTCATTGACATAGAAAAACCACTACATTTATGATGTTAAATATCCAGGTCCTGGTTTGGGACAGGTGCAAAAATGTGGCGTGGTTAAACCGGACAATGAGGTTAAAATCCTTCACTCTCTTGATAATTGTATCCCTAACGGCAATTCACATTTAAACAAACGATACAAAAATACTGCACATATTTACCTCTACTAACAAAGACTACATACTATCACAAGAATGAAAGATAACATGAACATGGAGAGTACAATAGCAGAGTTATTTAATGGTTATAGTTAATTGACTACTAGAAAGAAAGGTCAAATCTGCTTAGTAGTCTTTGGAAAAAAATCATTACTGATGCTTCTATCATCTTTAATACCCATTAGTCATAAACATCTAATGAATTCAATGGTATTCGTGGGGCACCAGAATAAATAGATCATCCATTTATTGTAATCAAATGTTGAACATAAAATTGTAAAATAATATGGAATGGGAATATAAATGTGGCTGGTTTAATTGCTACTTTGACTTACTAGTTGTACTAACAGATCCTCTATATTCATAGCAAAGTAAACCTGCCTCAACGAGTCGACTATAGTTGCTAAGTCATTGTATTTGTAAATACGATATTTTCGAGGATTTACCCGATTAAATGTGTCATATTTGAACTTTGTATCTTTGTTTATTTCGTCGCCATAAAAACCTAGAGGTAAAATGTCCCTTTCGATCAGATCTCTACATATTTAAATGTATAAATATTGCAGAAGCTGTTTCGGACCATTCGATTTGGTGGCATACCTTGGAAATAACGATTCCAGACAAATTAATTCACAAAGATACTGCACTCATGCTGATAGATGGAGGAGGCAATAGTGAAAAGTAAGTTTGAACAGATAAAATAAAATTGTATACGTTTTGATACTTCTAGGATTACATATTAATCGTAGTTGACCGTTTGTATCCTATCAGTGTTATTAGATAGACAACTACATTGTATGTATCCTTGTATTACCGATTTTCGACGGTTTGATATGCAAATATTAGCATCTCAATAGAGCGATCAGAATCGATGCTTATCATGTATAAAATGTAAAATTGATCATTTATGTATGATTAACTAAATTAAAAACCAAGTATGTTCTTTCCGTAGCAAAACGGTGGCATGAATCATGACAGATGCTTGTTCATAAACCATGTGCACTACGTCACCAGTTTTTGACGGTCAATGTAAATAAAACATGATGCGCTTGTTACTCAGTCAGTAAATCATTATTAACGACAATACATAATCAGAGCTTGCTTCAGGGTAAAGACAAAATGGAACAAAGAAAAGTACGTTTTTCAACCTGAAATAACATATGTTGCAGTTCCTAGTTTTAACGATGACATTTCAAGCTCAGATTTCTTGAGATAGTTTTACATGATATCAGCATTGATCATACTATAACCTCTCACATATGATAATGAACCGATCAAAATACAAAATAACGTGAAATTTTATCACTTCAAACCAACAGTCGGTCGAAAATAGGCGACCGTCGAAATTTGGCTGGGTTGCTATATATTTAATGCATTCGATATAAAATCTAAAGCACATCTAAGAGTTGTCACTGTAATTCTGTGTAAGTATCTAAACTTTTGATTTGTCAACACAATTGTCAATCAATCCAAAAACAAACACATCAAAATCTCTGATGAAAACTAAATATATATATACCTTAGCATTTTAGACCATTTATTTTCAAACAAGTTTGTCAGTAACTTGCGACAGGTCGTTGGTTTTCTTCGGGTACTCTGGTTTCCTCCACAAATAAAATTGAACGCCACGATATAACAGGAATATTGTTGAAAGTGGCGATAAACACCACAAACAAATCAACCATCAAACAAGCCGTTCGTGGTAATATTCCCACGCGCTAAACACTTGTCAAATTGAACTGAACAAGCACCTGCTCAGTTTATTTACTGAATGTCTTTGTTTATTAGACAGTTTACTAACGACAGGAGAGTTGAAACTAATATTACAACAAGTATAGCACTGTCAACAGGAAGCATATGTGCGAATTTAGGAATGATTCCAAACCAACCAATAGTGTTTAAGGTAGGGTGTGTCATAAAAGATATTTATTTGACATTTACTGACAGATGAAATGGTTGTTTCAATAACTCGCATAAGAAGGGTTTGAAGATACCAAAAGATTAATCAGAATCCGTAAATCGAAGGACAGACAACACAATGGCCAAAAGAAAAAAAGGACAAACAACGATCTACAAAACACACACATAAAACTTAAGATCGAGTAGCACGAACCCCACTAAAAACCGAGAGTGATCTCAGGTGATCTCCACTAGTTCCATCCGTCGTGTTAACATAGTATTCTAACATGACCTCACTCTTTCTCTTTGTTAAAAAAAACCAGAACTATTTCTTCGTATTATCTCATTAGCACATGCGCCGATAAATGCGACTGACGTTTCCATTGGCAGCATAAATTGTGACCCGAATAATGCCGATAGAGGGCGCAGTATTATTCGAGTTACATAAATTGTGTGCGACATTTTCCGCAAGCGTATGTATAAATTACCCTCTTCCAATCAAAGTATACTACCGTATTTGTACTCTTAGATATAATATATTATCAGATATTATCAGAATCGAAATAAATCATGGAAGCCAGAATGTGTTTTGAGTTTTAACATGGATTGGCGGGTATTAGTAAATTTTATCCGTCAATCCATGTTAAAACTCCCAACACATTCTGGCTTCCATGATTTATTTCTTAAGCAAATCTTGTGATAAGTTATGAATGAGGAAAGGACCATGAAGTGTTTACGACATTTTCAGAGCTTTGACTTTTGTTTTATTTTGGTTTACCTTTATATTTTAAGTTGGTTTGTATTTCCATCATCTGTGACATATACAATATACATACATTTTCGGCAAATATAAAATTTATTTTATATGAGATTTACAAACAGAAGAAAGACGCGATTATGACTAGCTTTTCTAGTCCGTTTTCACAGCGAGTGTAAATACATTTTATATTTACGTATATTGTGTTTATCCTGCAGTGTCAAAACCTCCATGGGCCGTCGTTTTCATGATCGTATTGTAGTTAGTTTTACAACTACATGTGCAATCAGTGCATATCACCACTAAAGTTGTGAGTTCGAACCTCGTTCATGGCAATGTGTACTCGATACAACATTATTGGATAAATTGTGTCAGTGACTTGCGATAGGCTGGTGGTATTCTCCGCGTCCTCCGGTTTCCTCCACTAATAAAACTGACCGCCACGATATAATGAAATATTGTAAATGAAGTGGCGCTACGCACGATAAACCAACCCAACCCAAACCAAACCATCATAAACTCCAAATCAACTACCAACCTATTTGAAAAGAGACGAAACAAACGTCGTTCTAATTAACCGTTTTCAATGGTGACATCTCTGACGTCCTATAGCTAGCTCTTACTATCGTTCTACATGGAACGGGTATCGGCAAAGCTATGTCTTTATTATTACAACATTATTGGATAAATTTTGTCAGTGACTTGCGACAGACCGGTGACATTCTTCGCGTAGTCCGGTTTCCTCCACCAATAAAACTGACCGCCACGATATAACTGAAATATTGCTTAAAGTGGCGCTAAGCACCCCAAATAAAACCAAACCAAACCATCATAACTTCAAAACAACTACCAACCTATTTGTTACTAATATTAGGCAGATCCACAACAGATTAAGCGTACGGAGGATAAGTTAATTGCCTGGACCTGGAAACAATTTGTACAGAAAAATGGAACCGATCCAGAAATGATAGTGGAGTTTCCTATGACAAAGGTTATGTATGACACTATAGCACATCTCTATATTAAACGATTGATATTAATGCCTAAAGTAATTTGAAATATCGAAGTTCGAAATAACCAGCAATAAATGAAACCAATGCACATATATTTTGTTGTTGAATTTAATAAAGCTTAATCACATTATTTTAGAAAGGGATTCATGTTATTATTATGTTTGCCTGCAGTAGATCAAGAGGAGATGAAATGCTTAAATGCTATATACATGTACATGCATGTTCGTTTTCATAAGTAAAACCACGGCTTTTATTATCCATAAGATACGTCCGACTTCATTTAATTATTATGGTTTTTTTTATTTCATAGGCATCAGTTAGAGGTTTAGACACTATTGCTGCTGTTGCTATGGATAAGGCTAATGTATATGTCAACAAATTCTTTGTATTCGGTGCCTCAAAGGTAAAATATTAGCTTAAAGAACAGTTTGAAAATACCAAATGGGTAATCAGAATCCTTAAATCGATGAATGCCAGACAAGACAATGACCAAAAGAAAAAAGGACAAAAGGACAAACAACGATCTACAAACCATTACACATAAAACAGGATAGCATTGCATGTAGTCCAGAATCACAAACGTGAAACACCACACTTCCTGAAGATTTCATAAATCCAATATAAAAATCGTAGAAAGAGATAAAATCGAGAGTCCGAACAAACAAATACATGGCCGCTCACTTTCCTGTCTTGGTACAGGCACTCCGCAAAAAGTGGTGGGAATAGATAACCAAAGAAGTCTAAAGCTAACTAAATTTAAATTATAAGATACTGGTATGAATAGGTGTTAATAACCCCAAGACAGATAATTGCAATGAATTAACAAACCAAAAATAGGAATATAATATCAAAAGACTTGGTGGAACACTGACAAGGACAACGAAAGTGAGACAAGTGGCTTCAAAAAAGATATGGTTATTTCCTGCTCCATAACATGACGCACTGGAAATGTAGAGATATGTATATACCAATGAACCATTTGTACCGACCACCTACGCCTACTCTTTCTGAAAGCGATAAAAATAGTCTTAATCGTGCAATAAGTGTGACATTCTCCAAACACGGCACACATTTTGGCCTACGGTCAGGCTTTTCATATTACATCATGTCACCTCCATCAAGAGAGCATCATCTATCCGCATCACATGGAGATATGCTAAGCCCCTCTGTGTGTTCCACGCTGGGAATCCTCACCAGTACCCACTATGACAATAAAAAAATGGAATATATTAAATGTAAAATACATGTAAATTAACCGGAGTGTCATGTGTTTCTCGCAATATTTATTTTTCTAACATATTAGCATAATTTGTCTTTAGAATACATGTACATGTAATATTATCATATTTATCTGCTATTTTATACAGCGTGGATGGGCATCGTGGTTAACGGCGGCTGTGGACACACGTGTCGTTGGTTTTGCACCAGTGGTTATGGATTATCTTAATTTCATCAAGGTATGATTCAAGATAATAGTGTTTAACTGTGCTCGAATCAACCATTTAATATTTGAAACATTGTTATAGTCCGTTTGACTTCTATAAAACCTACTGAAAAAAATTCTTAAAAATACAGTTTTCAAATCAACAATTTTTTTTCTAGATGTATATCAATATATGATATATACGAACTCTAACAATTAATTTCAAAATTATTTGTCCATTATTAAAAAAGTTACCCATTAGGTCTATATGTTAATTTTATTTACTGAAGTGTGAAAATTTGCATGGAATGAGTACAAATAGTGTAAGAGCCCAACCATCAAAACAAAATAACAGACATGTGCTTTCAATATATATTTCATTGTACCATGTGACATAGGACATTTAAATATTAAAAGGCTACTCATCAACTGACCATTAAGGAGATAGTCAATTGTTATTGATGTCCATTATTGGCATTAATATTTAAATGTCATATGTCACATGGTACAGTCTGTTATTTGTACTCACTCCAGCCAGATTTTTACACTTCAGAAAATATAATTAACATAGAGACCTAATGGATAACTTTTTTAATAATTGACAAACACATTTGAAATTAATTGTCAGAGTTCGTATATATAATATATTAATATACATCTAGAAAAAAAATTGTTGATTTGGAAACTGGATTTTTAAGAATTTCTTTCTGTAGGTTTTATAGAAGTCAAACGGACTATACCAGTTAATAATCAGTCATAAGTTATTTAAAAAAAGAAAATGTTGACTTCCAACTTTTTCTGGAGAAAACTAAAGTTCTCCTTTCTAATACATCAATGTCTTTTAGTCCTGCAGTACAGCTTCTTAGATGACAAAAATAGACAAAAATATACATCAAGGGTTGAACTACAAATAAATAACAATCAAAATTGACAAAACATTAGAAGTTGAAATACAGTTAAATAGCAATCAAAACAGACAAACGCTACTAAACCACACAATTAAGCAGAAACAAAATAATTTAGATAAAAATAGGTCGACACAAACAACAGCGAGAGTGAGGCCAGGCATAGGCTTCTAGAGTTGTACCTAGCATTCATCAGGACCTATTTTACTTAGTACAAATATATAGTGATCATCGACATTTTGGGCTATTCATTTGTGTAATAGTGTCACGGAACATACATTTTGTCGACATATGTAGCCGCCTCTTTATATAGTCATAATATATAAAACATGTTTAGAATGTCGTATCAAATTTGATAATTCAATTTGTCTTTTGGCGTCATATTAAACAATATGTATGAAGCAGACCTGGTGACACGACATCATCTATATTCAAATGTGAAATTAAAAGATCTAGCCAGCACAATATTGTCAAGACACATTGAATAAAAAACGCTTCATGTCAGTACAAAAAGAATAATTCGGCAAATAGGGTGGACAAATTGTTACCGATTGGAAGGTCTCAGGTCAATTTGTACCTTTTTGTGTGTTTTTGTATTTGTTGTCTTGAATTGTGTTTGAGAAAACGGTTGAAAACTGGCTTTCGAAGCGTTGCACACACCTTGCATTACAAATTATCCAAGGTTATCCAAATGATAAAGGTCCTGCACTGATTTATCTGCTAAGTAATATGTCTAATGCTTATTGCTTAGAATCTCCATCACCATTACCGGTCACTAGGCGGCTGGACATTTGCATTTGAAGCTTACTACCAGCTGAAATTTACTGAAGATGTGGATAGCCCTTATACACAAAAGATGATGTCATACATAGATCCACTGGGTGAGTTTAAGCAAAACCTCGTACTCAGATATTATTAAATATTCAAATACAACCAGCAATGGCCGTCGTGGTCGTGATCGTATGGTAGTTGGATTTATAAATGTCTATCACCAGTAACGGTGTGTGCTCGAATCCCACCCAGGCGAGGTGCACTCGATACAGCATTATGTGATAATGTTTGTCAATGACTTGCCGCATGTGGGCGGTTTTTACCGGGTACTCCGGTTTCTAGTAACAATAAAACTGACCGCCATGATATGGCTGAAATATTGTTGAAAGTGGCGTTGCACACCATAAACCTCCAATCTCCCTCAACCTAAGCAAACATACTGACTGGTTGAATTGTTGTGTAGTAATTATACAGCTATTTCTTGATCAACCGAAGGAAAACAATAACACCACATTCTTCGAGAAAATTTTATCAATTTTAAGATAATATTTATCGAGTTCTTCTTTACCTGAGCTCTTAACCTTAAGCGTCTGATATTGTTTTTGTCCATCATGTCTTCGTTGTAATGATGTGACAATTTGTGCTCGGGAACTATCAACATATATTGAAATGAGGCATGTTCTATCAGCCGATTAAGATTTATTCAAATAAAACGAGACAGACAGCAGGTGACGAGTGCAAGGCTATTGTAATAACTTAAATATTTGCCAAAATGATCACATTGGTGGCTAGAAATACCACTGTGGAATTACATTTTTGTAGTTTGTATGAAATGATGGTGAATCAATCTTGAACTTTCCTCATTCATGACTTATCACAGGGTTGGTTACTAGATTAACACGACGGGTGCCACTAGTGCAGCAGTAACTGTTCGCCTTTCCGGAACACATGAGTTCACCCCCGGTTTTTAGTGGGATTCATGTTACTCAATCGTTAGTTTTATGTGTATATTTTGCAATCGTTGTTTGTCCTTTTGTCCTTTTTCTGTTGGTCGTTATGTTGTCTGTTCTTCGATTTACGGATTCTGGTATCTTCAAACTGTTCTTATGGATCCAGTTGAACGTCGCTGGCTTGACACACTATATCTAATGTCAAAAATGGTTATATGCATGTCGAAGTCGAACAAACAACGCAACATCAAACATAACGTGTAAGATCAATTCTAAATAATATAATTATTGATAAAACTAATGCTCTCCTCCTTCGGCCATAGGCAGAGCATCCAAGAGAAATTTGCAAGGCGGAACAAGACTGCTTTGGGGCGTCCGGGGACAGGCTGAAGGCCAATAGAACCTCTTGTAAGGAAATAATGGCCTTCCTGGTTACATTGTAAATGTGAGTGATGATAAACAACCATCATTCAGAAGTCTAAGTGAATATTACATAATTATTTTTTCTAAATAAACTAAAAATAGTTGAAAATACCCCCACCCTCCTAAACCAAAGCAAAGAAAAAAAAACAAAATAAAACGTCTATGACTAAGGCTTTGGGGCTCTTCGGAAATTCACGTCTGAAACCCGCCCCTCCCCCCTTCCTCATAGGCCCTGGCCATAGGTGGCCTTAGCAGATATTGGCTATCCTGTTTATGCCCTTTCGATTACTTCCTCCCACAGCTTGTAATTTGTTTGGCTCTATAATCGTAGGATTGTGAGCGTACCTGATTAAGGTTATTCAGAAACTCTTCGTGCGCGCTAAGTTTGATTATTTGCTTTTTTTTTGTGTCGAACGAATCAACAATTTGACATCAAACTAACCTAGTATTTGAGCAATACTAGTATAGGTTTCATAAAGTTATTAGGAGGGCTCATGTCGTATCTACGTTATTTTGGTTTGTTTGCGTATAGTGGTATCCAATGTTTTGGGGTTTTTTCTTCGTTTTGTGTACCCTCTGCTGCCAGTTTCTCTTGATTGTCCATTTGTGTTGGCCCCTTCGGTATTCTCTAACGTTATTGCTACTGGCTTAATTTTTAGTCATAAAACCGACTAATTAAAAAACACTGGGATAATAATTTTCAACAATTTTCAGCATACAGCGATAGATATACATCAGTACCAAAGATGATTATTTCAGCATCCGGGGACGAATTCTTTCTTCCAGATGATTCTCATTATTACTACGATCAACTTGATGGACCAAAATACCTCAGGTAAAATTTATAATCTATAACGTTTTGTTGCTGGACAAAGAGTAATTTATTTTTCTCAAACAACGAAAATTGGTATTCACAGATTTAAATGCATTTTCACAGTAATTTAATAATTAGCTTAAATGATAAAAAAGTGGCCCGTGATTGTATTGGGTGATTATAATTTTGTATTGCCTTTTTTTATATTACACACTAACATT
>MJUT01053125.1:235804-258535 GCA_002080005.1 Gigantidas platifrons | reverse complement strand
GTCCTGCAATACAGCTTCTTAGATGACAAAATATAGACAAAGATATACATTAAGGGTTGAACTACAAATAAATAACAATCAAAATTGGCAAAATATTAGAAGTTGAAATACAGTTAAATAGCAATCAAAACAGACAAACGCTACTAAAACGCACAATTAAACAGAAGCAAAATAATTTAGATAAAAATAGGTCGACACAAACAACAGCGAGAGTGAGGCTAGGCATAAGCTTCTATTGTTACACCTAGCATCCATCAGGACTTATTTTACTGAGTACAAATATATATCGATCATCGACCTTTTGGGCTATTCATTTGTGTAATATTGTCACGGAACATACATTTTGACGACATTTGCAGACGCCTCTTTATACAGTCATAATATATAAAGCATGTTTAGAATGTCGTATCAAATTTGATAATTCAATTTGTCTGTTGGCGTCATATTAAACAATATGTAGGAAGCAGACCTGGTGACACGACATCATCTATATTCAAATGTGAAATTAAAAGAGCTAGCAAGCATAATATTGTCAAGACACATTGAATAAAAAAACGCTTCATGTCAGTACAAAAAAAAGAATAATTCGGCAAATAGGGTGGTCAAATTGTTACCGATTGGAAGGTCTCAGGTCGATATAAACCTAGACCTCCTTATGTGAATTAGAATTGTTCACATCTTACAACTGTCATCCACAATGTACCTTTTTGTGTGTTGTCGTATTTGTTGTCTTGCATTGTCTTTGAGAAAACGGTTGAAAACTGGCTTGCGAAGTGTTGCACACAACTTGCATTACAAAATATCCAATGTTATCCAAATGATAAAGTTCCCTGCACTGATTTATCTGCTAAGTAATATTTATAATGCTTATTGCTTAGAATCTCCATCACCATTACCGGTCACTAGGCGGCTGGACATTTGAATTTGATTCTTACTATCAGGAGAAATTTACTGCAGATCTGGATAGCCCTTATACACAAAAGATGATGTCATACATAGATCCACTGGGTGAGTTTAAGCAAAACCTCGTACTCAGATATTATTAAATATTCAAATACAACCAGCAATGGCCGTCGTGGTCGTGATCGTATGGTAGTTGGATTTATAAATGTCTATCACCAGTTAAGGTGTGTGTTCGAATTCCACTCAGGCGAGGTGCACTCGATACAGCATTATATGATAAAGTTTGTCAATGACTTGCCGCATGTGGGCGGTTTTCGCCGGGTACTCCGGTTTCTAGTAGCAATAAAACTGACCGCCATGATATGGCTGAAATATTGTTGAAAGTGGCGTTACACACCATAAACCTCCAATCTCCCTCAACCTAAGCAAACATACTGACTGGTTGAATTATTGTGTAGTAATTATACAGCTATTTCTTGATCAACCGAAGGAAAACAATAACACCACATGCTTCGAAACAATTTGATCAATTTTAAGATAATATCGAGTTCTTCTTTACCTGGGCACTTAACCTGAAGCGTCTCATATTGTTTTTGTCCATCATGTCACGTCTTTGTTGTAATAGTTTGACAATTTTTGCACGGGAACTATCAACATATATTGAATTCATGCATGCTCTATCAGCCGATTAAGATTTATTAAAATAAAACAAGACAGACAACAGGTGACGAGTGCAAGGCTATTGTAATAACTTCTATTTTTGCCAACACGATCATATTCGTGCCTAGAAATAACACGGTGGAATTAGTTTGTATGAAATGATAGTGAATCAATCTTGAACTTTCCTCATTCATGACTTATCACAGGGTTTGTTACTAGATTAACACGACGGATGCCGCTAGTGGAGTAGTAACTGCTCGCCTTTCTGGAGCACCTGAGTTCACCCCGGTTTTTAGGGTGGTTCATGTTACTCAATCGTTACTTTTATGTGTATGTTTTGTAATCGTTGTTTTTCCTTTTGTCCTTTTTTTGTTGTCATTGTGTTGTCTGTTCTTCGATTTATGGATTCTCGTATCTTCAAACTCTTCTTAAGAATCCAGTTGAACGTCGCTGGCTTGACACACTATATCTAATGTCGAAAATGGTTATATGCATGTCGAAGTCGAACAAACAACTCAACATCAAACATAACGTGTAAGATCAATCCTAAATAATATTATTATTGATAAAACTAATGATCTCCTCCTTCGGCCATAGGCAGAGCATCCAAGAGAAATTTTGCAAGGCGGAACAAGACTACTTTGGGGCGTCCGGGGACAGGCTGAGACTTGAGGGCCAATAGAACCTTTTGTAAGGAAATAATGGCCTTCCTGGTTACATTGTAAATGTGAGTGATGATAAACGACCATAATTCAGAAGTCTAAGTGAATATTACATAATTATTTTTTCTAAATAAACTAAAAATAGTTGAAAATACCCCCAAAAAACAAACAAACAAACAAAATATATGAAAAAATCAAAATAAAACGTCTATGGCTAAGGCTTTGGGGATCTTCAGAGATTCACGGGCCACTTCTTGGGTCTCTGAACCCCGGATCGATTTCCCGGCTGACCCCCTCTCTCATAGGTGACCTTAGCAGATATTGGCTATCCTATTTATGCCCTTTCGATTACTTCCTCCCACAGCTTGTAATTTGATTGCCTTTATAATCGTTGGATTGTGAGCGTCCATACGAGTCCTGTTGCACTGGCTAACTTATCCGTCCCTACCCATCACCTTTCCTTGTTTTGAGTCCCGTGGCGTTTAATATTTTTTCTCCTCCTGAATATAGCTGAAAAAATTGCTCGCTGGACGTTAAACATCAATCAATCAATCAATCAATCAATCAATCAATCGTACCTGGGTAAGGTTATTTCAGAAACGCTTCGTGCGGACTAAGTTTGATTATCTGCATTTTTTTTTGTGTCAAACGAATCAACAATTTGACATCAAACTAACCTAGTATTTGAGCAATACTAGTATAGGTTTCATAAAGTTATTAGGAGGGCTCATGTCTTATCTACGTTATTTTTGTTTGTTTGCGTATAGTGGTATCCAATGTTTTGGGGTTTTTCTTCGTTTTGTGTACCCTGTGCTGCCAGTTTCTCTTGATTGTGCATTTGTGTTGGCCCCTTCGGTATTCTCTAACGTTATTGCTACTGGTTTAATTTTTAGTCATAAAACCGACTAATTAAAAAACACTGGGATAATAATTTTCAACAATTTTCAGCATACAGCGATAGATATACATCAGTACCAAAGATGATTATTTCAGCATCCGGGGACGAATTCTTTCTTCCAGATGATTCTCATTATTACTACGATCAACTTGATGGACCAAAATACCTCAGGTAAAATTTATAATCTATAACGTTTTGTTGCTGGACAAAGAGTAATTTATTTTTCTCAAACAACGAAAATTGGTATTCACAGATTTAAATGCATTTTCACAGTAATTTAATAATTAGCTTAAATGATAAAAAAGTGGCCCGTGATTGTATTGGGTGATTATAATTTTGTATTGCCTTTTTTTATATTACACACTAACATTGCAGAGAAGGTTGTCATTCATACCTGCTGCATATTACATTGTATTTATTACTCATTAATTAATTAATTTTGATGATGTTGAATCTTACATGTATATTCGCCTGATCTGGATATATGTTGGCTACATGCCATATATGAAAAGAAAGTTGTTCATATAACTAGTCAATTGTTTTTGTTGATGCCCTTAGCCAATGAAATTGAAGTAAAATAATCTTTTATATAATAATACATGTTTGTGTTTGTTGCAGAATTGTGCCAAATGCAGAACACTCCATGTTAGGACATATAGTGGACACAATATTGTCTTTAGAAGCTTTTTATTTGTCTATTTTGACAGTGAGTAAATATTAATGTACCAAACTTCATTGAAAATACACTGTTAAATCATATTAACAAGTAGTATATCCATCACCACAAAAATCTTCAAAAAAGAAGAAGAAGAAGAAGAAGCTTTTTTGTTGGTTATTTAAATGCAATGAGATTAAAGTTAAATTAAAAAGGCTAATACACATGTACATGAATGTTCTTGTTCTAAATTGTCAATATATAATTAATTGTGTTTTAATTTCAGAATACAGAAAGACCTAAACTTTATTGGAGAAGAGAACTTGTAAGTATGTCTCTTTATGTCACACTGTGAATTTCATTTGTATATATCTATTTCTAGGTATATTCAAAAACGGAATGCTGGCTCGAATATGTCCATATTAAGAAGTTCTGAAATTACATGATATACCTTGAAAGCTAAAATGTTTTACATGTTATACCCCGGTATGAAGTCCAAGATATGGATATTGTAAGGTTTGGATTTATAAGTGACAACTTGTTTGTGATTTCAGACTTCTAGTGGAGGCCGCATCACACTGTATACCAACATAGAACCAAAAACAGTAGGCGCAAAGTTTGCAGTAACCTTAGATAGCACGAGGTAAATGTATTCCTTCATGACATGTGCATCCGGCATTTGGATGATGAGACAATTTTTAAGTATGATCCAGAATGGAATTTGGAGTAGTTTTGTTAACAAAAACAAAGAAAAAAATCCAAAACATAACCACACCAAAGTCTTAGTGTTTAATGATCTTAAATTGATATCTTGCACATTTCACAAAATTGATGAAAAATTCAAAAAAAAATCTATAACAAAATTATGTGCAGGTACTAAAGAGGTAACCAGTAGCAGAAAATCGAAGGACCAAACAAAAACCCCGAAAAGGTAAACAAGCAATGGTCCATGAAATAATACACATAAAACTAAAGATTGAGCAATACGAAACTACAAAAACCGGGAGTGAATTCATGTGCTCTGGAAGAGTTAGAACTTCCTGTTCTACTAGTGACACTTATATACCAGTTAACAAGTGGTGAATGAAGAAACAATGGAATTTTACTTCTGATTAAAGTACATGTATCTTTTTTTACTCAAGCCTTTGTATTATGGATAGATTTTTTAACCACAGTATCACAGATTTTATTAAATGTATATCTTGAATTATGAATAGGTCATGCTAATCTATATTTATTTATAGACGTGATTTTCGACTGCTTGTTGCAAGACCCGGTGATCCATCGAAATGGTACCCACATCCTGTTGTATGGTTCTCAGACAGTGTAAAGAATTTGGTAAGTATCCCTATACATACGTTATGCTATATTTTTTTACTGGTTTATTAAGTTGAAAATTTATTTCTTGCAAATAATTTGGCTTGGTAACCATTCTCCAATTATATTTAATGAAGGAATTGATATTACTAAGAATATAGTGTGTTGGTAAAAAAGAAACATTCTGTCTGCTTACAACACTATGAAAGTTTATGGTCAAATTTTCAATAAAACAATATGAAAAAAATTATAAATAAGAACAAATTCGTAGTTTAATACAACATATTGAAGTAATATTTTATTGCAACATGTATTTTGTTTATTTCTTCCTGTCAAAATCACAATGAACACATAAAGTACCAAAATTTACAGAAATTGTTGAGTAAAAGTGCAGATTTAGATACCAAAAATAGCAAGAACACACTTAAATAGAAAAAAAAGACATAACTCTAAGACAACATAATACTGCACATTGTTTTACTGACAATGTCTGTTATTGGTACTTACATGGTTTAATAGATATAGCTATGTTTGAAATTTACAGATCCTAAATGATATAATCTATTAATCTATAAAAAAAAAATAATGTCAATCTTCTGTGGCCATTTGTAATCTTTGTGGTTTTGGGTTGTCCTGTATGGACTATAATGTATTAGATTATTAGATGGCCACACCTGGTTGATGCTGATCCTGCAGCACTATGTACGCAGAAGACTGCTGGATGTCTGAACTTTCATCTTTGATAATCATTTTAAAACTATAGTTGCTTTGAGGTAGTCAAATTATTTATGTACACATTGTTCCTTATTTCTTTTCAGGGAAATAACACATTTGTAGCAGAATATGAAAATCCGTATTTCGGTCGTTGGTTAGCCTTTTATATTGAGGTTTGTTGAAATATTATTATATCACGTCGTGTATATTCTATCAGGGTTAGGGTTGTGGTGTTAAACGGCACTTTCAACAATATTTCAATTGTATCGTGACGGTCAGTTTTATTGATGAAGGAAACTGGAGTAACAGGAGAAAATTGTCGCAAGTCACTGACAAACTTTATAGCATAATGTTGTAGAGTACAACTCATATTGAGTGGTATCAGAACTCACAACTTCAGTGGTGATATGGACTGATTGCAAATACATAGGTAGTTGTAAATCAAACTACCATACCCTCTCGAAAATAGACAACTGTCCCTAATAGAACCTGTATTATTTAAGACCCTGTAAAACATTTCATTTTCTATGTCTGCAAGAAATCCCACTATTCGAGCAGTAACACAGAACAGCGTATGCAATACTTAATTTCAGTTGTCATGTGCAGCTTTTGACATAATCTTGTTGTTGAAGGCGGTCAGTATTTGGTAGAAGTAAAATTTGAACAACTTCCGAGATAATCTTCAACTTGGTGAAGGCTGTCAGTATTTTGTAGATGTAGTACCACCTCTGACATAATCTTCACTTTGTTGAAGCCGGTCAGTATTTGGTTTAAGTAGAAGAAGTTTTTGTCTGAGTATATTCGTTGTTAATTTTGCCATTTTAAAGGAATAAATGGCTAATGCAATAGCTCGCAGTAAGATATAATATAATACATTCAAATATTACCTGATTACTCTTTCTTGCCAGTGTGTCAGTGACTTGCGGCAGGTCGGTGGTTTTCTCCGAGTGCTACGATTTCCTCCACCAATACAATTGACCCGGCGGCCACGATATAGCTGAAATATTGCTGAAAGTGGCATTAAACACCATAACCTCCTAAGTCTCTCTCTCTTGTGGTATGATAGAAATATTGACTTATTGATTGTTATTTAATGTCAGATGAGCAGTATGTCCGCTATATTAATGACGATAATAAGCTAATTAACACTAAAAGAACATACAGGTAAAAAGGTGATAAAAGGCAATTTGTTCAATGGGCACACGAGGTAAATCATCGATGAAGGACAGGTAATACAATGTCCAAAAGTAAGAGGACATAATCCATACGAATTTTATATCCAGTGTCCAATTCATGAAAAGTCGATTGGGCTATGAAATGGAGAATTAAATCGTATCTGTCAAGATGAGCTGTGCAAAAGTAACCTCGCATCAATTCTAAAACTATGGTGTTGCTAAGAATCATACACAGTGAACCATGTCGTCTAAACCAAACATTGATTAAAGTAAATTCTTGTATAATCTAAACTTTAAATAAAGTCCCTATGTATGAAATCTTTGCTAATTCGACAAGTATAAACCGAACACCTGTCTATTCTGAACACATAAGGTGGTCCTAAGAAGGTTCAGTTTAGACAGGTTTTACTGTACATTTAGGTTTGTGTCTACAATGCTACACTATTGTATATAAGGGTAATAACAAAATTACCGAACACAGAGCAATCTTCCAAAGGGAAATTCAAAACTCATAAGTCAATAAACAGACAAAATCAGTCAACAACCGTGAAACTGGAAAACCGCAATGGTCCTGACTTGGTACAGGCATTTCTAAAGAAATGGTGGATTGAATAAGACTTTACGGCGCCAACCTCTCGCTTCCATTACGGTTCAAAGGTTCCCGTTGTCACTAAAACAGCATTTACAACATTTATATCCTATAAGTAAGATCTTAATAGATTTAATATAGAAAATGACCATGTAAACTACAGAATATATATACAATACATGGAATACACTAAGCACGTTTCAAATGTATATCAAAGAATGTATTGATGAAACTGAAGTATGTAACTTTTTGTCAATATTGCAGGTAACATTTGAAGGTGTCAATGGATCTACTCAAAAGTATACAACTGAAGCACAAATTATACCAGATGTCTTTCCGTTTCCTGATTGTCATGGGAAAGGCTGTCTTGGGTCTCTTGTATAAATTATTATATTTTTCCAATATATGTATTTTTCTGTCAACGTTTTAGATATTATTACTTTCTTTGAAAATTATCAGTCAGTTGTATCATGCAGTTGTTTAATATTTTTATTTATATATACTTTTGTTCTTATGTTAGATAGTTACTTATTATATGCCTTCTAAAGACAAACATGTAGTACAACAGTTCTAAACAGATTTCAAATAATTGAAGATGTACAACGGAAAAAACCCCAATAAGAGTACATTCACAGTGATAAAACAGCAAAAATGGAACTAAAACAAGGGTTCTGAACAGGTTGGCCTTTCCATTCCCATAATAAGAAACGGGAATTACTTACCCTTCGTGAGCACCCAGGTTGATCCCCATTTTTTCGTGGGTCTTTGTTCATCTTTATAGTTTCTTGTGTTGCGTTTTTTGTTTGTTTGCCCTTGTGTCCAATGTTGTCTCTGTCTCTTGATTGTCCATTCTTGATTACCCATTCTGTTTTCTCTAACGTTTATTGATATCCATGTAATTAATGGAAATTCTTAAATTCAAGTACATACACAATAGACACTTTCTGCAATAATTTGAGACTCGGATTATGTGTTCCATGATGGTGACCACAGAATTTCTGAAGTGATGACATAATATTAGAATTCTCGTAAATCTGATTGGGTAATTTGCCAAATAAATTTCCCTTGTTACAAATTCCCAATCAGAAAAATCGGCTCTATGATAGTATCAATTGGAATATATATACACACACACACACATTGTAAAAATGAGATGTGATATTATTGATGTTGATATTCAAGATAGGAATATTTGACAACAATATACATGTACATGATAGGTGGATTCTGTTTTTTTTCTGAAAAATCAATTTTTGTCTACAAATTATATATAAAAAAATTGACCTGTAGGATGCAAACAATGAGTGAGTAAGTAATCTGACCACGGCTCGAACCCACGATGCAGTTATGTGGAAAGAGAGTGGCACCCACAATGCAAAGGCATAAATATAAACACAAAAATTTTTGGGCTCTGTTTACCACAAATAACAGACACTTCTACGATTGGTAAATCATGCTACAATGATACTTTGAAGATTTTATTTCATTTGTTGTTTCAAGACTTTCGTAAGCATATGTAGAAATAAATACCTGTACCATTCATATATAGCATATTTTAAACTACAAATTTGTGAATGAAAACAAAACTATCACAAACTTGGTCATGTTGATGTCTTAAATATTGATGAAAAAATACTTCATTACAAAAACATTATTAGCAGTAGTCTTAACAATACATTACAGAGCTGAAATCAAAATTGATCTCAGTCAAAGAACTGCTAAAACAGTATACAGTAGCACCTCGTGTTGAATTCCAACTGAATTGTCATATTACACCTGAAATGTCCCTTTTTATTTTACTTCAATGGTTCGATGAACTGAGGAAGGCAAGATGTCCTTTAGTGCATTTGTTGGCATAGTGACCTTTCTCTCCACACTAAAATGAGAAAGAAAAAATATAGAACAAGCATAGTTATATTTAGAATCTAAACAAGGTCAGCCAATAATGGTAAAAGCATAACCTATACTCTGAGCCACCCCTATAGTGGGTGGGGGACGTCATGGTCATGATCGTATGGTAGTTGGATCTACAACTACCTATGCAATTAGTGCCTATCATCACTATTGTTGTGAGTTTGAATCCCACTCTTGGCGAGGTGTATTCGATACAACATTAATTATGTGATAAAGTTTGTCAGTGACTTTTTCGTTAAAATAACATTGTTACTGCTTGTTTTCTTTAAGCTGTGCATTAACTAAAGAAGAAAATATCCTCATAGTTCAGGTCACAGCTATTTTCATGTTTGAGTGAGCGAGTAATTGTTGTTTAATTACAGCTCAACCATTTTTCAGCTACATGTATATCATGGCAAGAACAAGTTAATGAGATGGTGATGAAGTCTGCTTTGTACTAGACCAACACGCTTAGTTGGATTTTTATAGTACCAGCTCACTGAAACAACAGTCCACAGATAGAAATGTCGTTTCACTCGGACACATTATCCTTATTCCTAGCCAAGCAGTTTTTGCTCTTTCTCATTAATGCTACATGCTTAGCGGAGAAGCAGCAAATACCAATTGAATAGTCTTTGGTTTGACCCAATCAAGGCTCGAACCTATGATCTACCGCACTCGAGGCGGGAATGCTAACAATTACACCTCCCATGCGGTTCAGATGATATCTGCATGGATGACATGTCAGAGATTACCAAAGTTTGTCTCGCTTTACCAGACATTCGGGCTGGTAAAGACTCCATTGTCACCAGACCAAACAAAATTTCACAGGACCGAAAAAATATCAAACTTTCCTGCAGTGGTTGCTTTCAACCAAGGGCTACCAATTTACCATTTCTCGTTTTATTCAGTAACGCAATAGATAACAATATTTAAGAACTATCAATTTCAAGCATGAATATACAACAATGTATCTAATAAACCATGCCCGTGTAAAACAAAATCCCAGCGATTGAGAGGATGATGCCCGCGGGGGCAGGGGTCAATATCATATTAAGACATTAAAGTATTACTAAATATATAAGTAAATAAAAAAAAATAAAAGTAAATAATCCGAAATTTGAATATTTCTCTCAGAAATATCATACAATCATATTTACTTTTATTGATCAAGACAATAGTAAACTCTCCATTTTCAGACCTATTACACCAATTTGCATCTTATGAAAATGCACATAAGCCATTTTTAAACTAACATTTGGTTTACGTAATGTGATTATATTCATAAATTTATTTAAACATTACTTTTGTTACATTGGTTGGCTATGAAAACTATATATACATTTTAAATATCAGGTGATAGTACATTCGGATACTCTTTAGAAACTATGTTAATGAAGAGGTAACCCCTCAGAGAACAAGTACAATATCTAAACAATGTCATGTTTTATCTAATCTATTTAGAACAAGTTTACTTGGACCATTAAATATAATTAACCCTCTACTCCATACCAGCATTAATAGTTCTTTGTCGGCAATGTAGTTCATATAATATTATAGTCGCCATGATATAGCTGAAATATTGTTGAAAGTGGCGTTAAACACCAAAAATCAAATCATTATTATAGTACCTTCTTCACCAGGAAGAATATCGTTTGTTTATTATTGGTCCATATGCACTTGGTTAAATGTAATGTATTCGTGTGTATATACATATAAGAACTCGTGATCATGGATAAGGAAGCGAATGGTTTATTTTTATTTATGGTATCATTGCCTATGAAGACAAACATGGTCGGGGTATATTTCGTGCTCTGGACTGTAGTTATTCTGCCATCGTTGATTACAGCATCACCTTTAGATGAATATGTCTATACCCCTGATCCATATTACCACTTCACAGAGATTAGTTCGGCGAAAGGACCAGGCTACACGTTATATTCGTACAACATGACATCACTTAAATGGAAATCAGGTATATTATGCACTATACATAATAGTGGGGAGGGGGGATGTTCCCGATCATAAATACCTGAAATTTTTCTAAATTAAGTGACTTTTTGTACCACAGTTTTATACGCGTTCATTATAGTTTTTATTTGTTCATTTTGTTTTGTTTATGAGTCCTCTAACGGCCAAGCCGATGGGGACTATAGTTTTAGGTTCCGTCTGTCTGTCCGTCCGTCCGTCTGTCCGTCCGTCACATTAAAAACTAAAGTTTTCCTGATTTTTTTTTACGTCCTTTGATATATTGACTTGATATTTAGTATGTGGCTATATCTAGATGAGTTACAGTTTAAATTCGAATTTCGTTCCGGTCGAATGATTTTTGGCTGAGTTATGGCCCTTGAACTTTTATTTTTTGTTCAAATTTTAAGTGTTCCGGACCTTTTTTTATGTCCTTTGATATATTGACTTGATATTTAGTATGTGGCTATATCTAGATGAGTTACAGTTTAAGTTCGAATTTCGTTCTGGTCGAATGATTTTTGGCTGAGTTATGGCCATTGAACTTGTAATTTAAAATCTAGTCACTGCAAGGTGATACTTCTAATATTTTAGGTCCTCTGATTTTTGCGGCCTGTAGGGGACAATGTATTGCATTGTGCCATACTCTCAGAATCCTTGTTTATTTTATTTTAAAGTTAATCATTAAATAAATAATGAATTAGTGGGTGATTGTTGTTTAACACCAAGTGGGTAATTTTTGTCAGCTATATCGTGATGAGAACAAGCTACATTTCAATGTGATGATGATGTCCGGTTTACTCTAGACAAATAGTTAGGATTTTTATCGTGCTAGCTCACTGAAACAACAGTCTGTGGGTATACATGTCACTTCACTCCACCCCATTATCCTGAATCGAGCTAATCAATATTGACTCTTTCTCTATAATGATGTGTGCTTAGTAGAAAAGCAGTATATGCCAATTGTATAGTTTTTGCCTTGACACAACCTGGGCACCCACTATCTTATTGCACAACTGATGAGGTTATATCATAAATTATGATATTATATCATAATCAAAGGTGTATCCCACCGATTGTAAGAATGGTGATAATTTTCACCACTTGTTTGCATTCTTTATATCATTATTATCATATTTGTTTCTATACATATAGTTACGGTTATTATATCGTAAGATAATAAACAAAATGTAGTGTGTGAGATGGTAAAAAGACAAAGACTATTTCATTCGTCAAATCAGCTGTAGACCTAGTTTTATTAATTTAATAATAATAAGAAAGAAAGAAAGAAAGAAAGAAAGAAAGAAAGAAAGAAAGAAAGAAAAAAAGAAAGAAAGAACTTCTGATATAAATCTATTATGATTGAAGTAATAATGTTGAAATTATACCCCAGAAAAACAATTAAATCAAATAATCATGTTATCGAATATTAGTTTTGAAAGGAAAGTTTTAGCATAGCTGGTTAACAATTTCACTCATATAAATAAAATCATGTTTCACCTCAACTCATTGACATAGAAAAACCACTACATATATGATGTTAAATATCCAGGTCCTGGATTGGGACAGGTGCAAAAATGTGGCGTGGATAAACCGGACAATGAGGTTAAAATCCTTCACTCTCTTGATAATTGGATCCCTAACGTCAATACACATTTAAACAAACGGTACAAAAATACTGCACATATTTATCTCTACTAACAAAGACCACATAATATCACCAGAATGGTTGAGCTAGGTAGCTGGATCTAACAACTCATACGTAGCCTATCACCAATACGACATGGGTTCGCGCCCGGCTTTGTAAATTACAAAAAATGGTAAACTCGACTAGCAGCCGCAAGTGATAAAGTTTACCAGTTGCTTGCCCATAGTCGGTGGTTCTCTCCGGGTACTCCGGCGTCCTCCACCACTAAAACTGGCCGACATGATATAGCTGGGATATTGTTAAAAGTGGCTTTAAAACATCAAAAATCAATCAATCTATCACCAGAATGAAAGATAACATGAACACGGAGAGTACAACAGCCGTCATTTAATGGTTATAGTTAATTGACTACTAGATAGAAAGGTAAAATATGTTTGTTAAAGTAATCTTTGGAAAATAATCATTACTGATGCTTCTACATATTTAATACCCATTAGTCATAAACATCTAAAGAATTCAATGGTCTTCGTGGGACACCGGAATAAGTAGATCATCCATTTATTGTAATCAAATGTTGAACATAAAATTGTAAAATAGTATGGAATGGGAGTATAAATGTGGCTGGTTTAATTGCTACGTCGACCTACTAGTTGTACTAGCAGATGATCTATATTAATATGGGTAATAACAAAATTACCGAATACAGAGCAATCTTCCAAAGGGAAAGTCAAAACTCATAAATCAATAAACAGACAAAATCAGTCAACTACCGGGAAACTGGGAAACCGCAATGGCCCTGACTTGGTAGAGTCATTTCTAAAGAAATGGAGGATTGAATCAGATTTTACGGCGCCAACCTCTCACTTCCAATACGGTTCAAAGGTTCCGGTTGTCCCTTTAACAGCATTTATAACAATATTGGAACAAAATAGGTAAAATAGCAGTCAAACAGTACTAAATTCAGTTAGAAAGGTATCTAATATATCTCGTGAACCATCACCATCAATAACTATGAGTCCTTTGAAGTATATTAATGACGACAGTAAATGACAAAAACATTTTTACGTCACACATTCACAGAAAATATTTTTGACATTGTATCCACGTATACCAAATCCTTATATTTATACATTTTTCACTATATGTAAACGTATCTTTTACCATTGTATCTGCAGAGACAGAATATATTCCGACAAGATCTTGATATCGGAATATAAACTTTTTAAGAGATCGAATAAGGCGAATCTTTTTATAGCCCTGGTCCAGTAGCCTGTTTTTCAGACAAAGATGACGCTTCAAGAAATCAGAATAATTGCTACTGGCTCTTGCATAACGAATCAATTGCGAGATGTAAACACCATATGCAGGAGAAGTTGGTATATTGCTGCACATATTAGGAAAATTTATGATTTTAAAATTGAAGTCGTCTCGTTTATCACAAATTTTAGTACTGAGTTGACCACTGTCGTTAAATTCGAGGTATAAGTCCAAAAGTAAACCTGCCTCAACGAGTCGACTATAGTTGCTAAATCATTGTATTTGTACATGCGATATTTTCGAGGATTTACTCGATTAAATATGTCATATTTGAACTTTGTATCTTTGTTTATTTCGTCGCCATAAAAACCTGGATGTAAAATGTCCCTTTTGATCAGATCTCTACATATCTAAATGTATAAATATTGCAGAAGCTATTTCGGACCATTCGATTTGGTGGCATACCTTGGAAATAACAATTCCAGACAAATTAATTCACAAAGATACTGCCCTCATGCTGATAGACGGAGGACACAATAGTGAAAAGTAAGTTTGAATAGATAAAATAAAATTGTATACGTTTTGATACTTCCAGGATTACATATTAATCGTAGTTGACCGTTTACATCCGATCAGTGTTATTAGATAGACAACTATGTATCCTTGTATTACCGATTTTCGATGGTTTAACATGCAAATATTAGCATCTCAATAGAGCGACCAGAATCGATGCTTATCATGTATAAAATATAAAATTGGTCATTTGTGTTTGATTAACTAAATTAAAAACAAGTATTTTTCTTCGGTTTCAAAACGGTGGCATGAATCATGACGGATGCTTGTTCATAAACCATGTGCACTATGTCACCAGTTTTCGACGGTCAATGTAAATAAAACATGAAGCGCTTGTTACTCAGCGAGTACATCATTATTAACAACAATACATAATCAAAGCTTGCTTCTGGGTAAAGATAAGATAAGAAAACTTTATTTGAATTCGGTTTTTGTGTAACAATAAACTCAAGCTCTCATGAGCTTCTTACCGAATATACATAGCAGCACAAGACACATACACATATTAACATAATCGCATGTACATACATACATACACATAAAGTAGTTATTAACATACAGTTAGCAAATGCAACATAAAAAGCACAAAGATAAAGGACATACTAAACATGCTGAGGCCATGCCAAGCAAGCATAAAAATAACTAAGCAGCATTAAAACTTAGAAAAAGCACTAGAAATAAGACAGAATGCTGAATAGGTTATCTGCATGCAGAAAAACGACAGACTGAAACATTCCATGACTGAATCAAAGTTTTAAAGTGGTTGAAACTGTTTTCAGTTCTGAAATGGTTCGGAAGGTCGTTCCACAGAGTTGCAGCTGCAAACATGAATGATGTTAGTACATTAAAAGCAGGATGACCATAAGACAAAATGGAATAAAGAAAAAGTACGTTTTTCAATCTGTTACAGTTCCCAGTTTTAACGATGACATTTCAACCTCAGATTTCTTGCGATAGTTTTACATGATATCAGCATTGATCATACTATAACCTCTGACATATGAACCATCAAAACACAAAATAACGTGAAATCTTATCACTTCAAACAGTCGGTCGAAAATAGGCAACCGTCGAAATTTGGCTGCGTTGCTACATATTTAATGCATTCGATATAAAATCTAAAGCACATCTAAGAGTTGTCACTGTAATTCTGTGTAAGTATCTAAACTTTTGATTTGTCAACACAATTGTCAATCAATCCAAAAACAAACACAATAAAATCTCTGATGAAAACAAAATATATATATACCTTAGCATTTTAGACCATTTATTTTCAAACAAGTTGGTTTTCTTCGGGTACTCCGGTTTCCTCCACAAATAAAATTGAACGCCACGATATAACTGGAATATTGTTGAAAGTGGCGATAAACACCACAAACAAATCAACCATCAAACAGCCGTTCGTGGTAATATTCCCACGCGCATATTTGCTTTCTAAACACTTGTCAAACAAGCACCTGCTCAGTTTATTTACTGAATGTCTTTGTTTATTAGACAGTTTACTAACGACAAGGGATTTGATACTAATAGTACAACAAGCATAGCACTGTCAACAGGAAGCATATGTGCGAATTTAGGAATGATTCCAAACCAACCAATAGTGTTTAAGGTAGGGTGTGTCATAAAAGATATTTATTTGACATTTACTTCCAGATGAAATGGATGTTTTAGTAACTCTCATAAGAAGGGTTTGAAGATAACAAAGGATTAATCAGAATCCGTAAATCGAAGAAGGATAGACAACACAATGACCAAAAGAAAAAAAGGACAAGCAACGATCTACAAAACACACACATAACAGTTAAGATTGAGTAGCACGAACCCCGCCAAAAACCGGGAGTGATCTCTGGTGGTCCGGAAAGGTAGGCAGTTCCTGCTCCACTAGTGCCACCCGTCGTGTTAACATAGTAACAAATCCGGTGATAAGTTATGAATGAGGAAAGTTCCATGAAGTGTTTACGACATTTTCAGACCTTTGACTTTTATTTTATTTTGTTTTACCTTTATATTTTAAGTTGTTTTGTATTTGCATCATCTGTGACATATACAATATACATACATTTTCGGCAAATATCAAATTTATTCTAAAAGATATTTACAAACAGAAGAAAGGCGCGATTATGACTAGCTTTTCTAATCCGTTTTCGCAGTGAGTGCAAATACATTTTATATTTAGCGACAATGTACGTATATTGTGTTTATCCTGCAGTGTCAAAACCTCCATGGGCCGTCGTTCGTTTTCGTGATCGTATTGTAGTTAATTTTACAACTACATGTACTATCAGTGCATATCACCACTAAAGTTCGAACCCCGTTCATGGCAATGTGTACTCGATACAACATTATTGGATACATTTTGTCAGTGACTTGCGACAGGCCTGTGGTATTCTCCGCGTACTCCGGTTTCCTCCACCAGTGATTGTATATTAAAATGAAAAATATCGATTCAATTTGACTGCTCAAATAGAACCAGTGCAGGATAAATTAAGAATAGTTTGAAGATACCAAAGAGGTAATCAGAATGGGTGAATCGAAGAAGAACAGATACCACAATAGCCAAAAGATACCAAAGGGGTAATCAGAATTGGTGAATCGAAGAAGAACAGATACCACAATAGCCAAAAGATACCAAAGGGGTAATCAGAATTGGTGAAACGAAGAAGAACAGATACCACAATAGCCAAAAGATACCAAAGGGGTAATCAGAATTGGTGAATCGAAGAAGAACAGATACCACAATAGCCAAAAGAAGAAGAACAGATACCACAATAGCCAAAAGAAGAAGAACAGATACCACAATAGCCAAAAGAAAAAGTACAAAAGGACAAATAACGATATACAAAACATACTTGTAATACCAAAGATCGAGTAAATATACTATAAATAAATACACTAGGTCAATCATGTAGTTTTATTTAGAATAAAATCAAAAAACAATAGCAATAAGATTTAAAAGATAAGCTTAATGTTTTTAAGTTGTAAGGTTTTCTTACTTTTTAAATTTTAATGGGTTATTTGTTATCACATATACGATGTTAATAATAATATGTTACTAATATTAGGCAGATCCACAACAGATTAGCCGTACGGAGGATATGATAGTTGCCTGGACCTGGGAACAATTTATACAGAAAAATGGAACCGATCCAGAAATGATAGTGGAGTTTCCTATGACAAAGGTTATGTATGACACTATAGCACATCTCTATATTAAACGATTGATATTAATGCCTTAAGTAATTTGAAATATCGAAGTTCGAAATAACCAGCCATAAATGAAACCAATGCACATATATTTTGTTGTTGAATTTTATAAAGCTAATTCACATTATTTTAGAAAGGGATTTATGTTATTGTGATGTTTGACTGCAGTAGATCAAGGGGATATGAAATAAATGTTTAAATATTATATACATGCATGTTCCTTTTCACATAATTATGTAAGATAAAAAAAAATACTAAAAGGTCTAGTTACAAAAAAAAAAACCAAAATAGAACAACAAAACAAGAAATTAAAAACAAACTAGCAAACAAGCGAACAAACAAACAAACAAAAAGCCCAAAAAGCCAAACAAATAAAAAAGGCGAGAATGTATTGACTACACCTTACCATAAACTTGTCAACCTCTCCCTGAATCCGTCTATTAATTTTAAATAACGCTGAAAAAGGGGCAATAAAATATGTCTCTAAATTACGAAGTAAAACCACTGCTTTTATTATCCATAAAATACGTCCGACTTCATTTAATTATTATGTTTTTTTTATTTCATAGGCATCAGTTAGAGGTTTAGACACTATTGCTGCTGTTGCTATGGATAAGGCTAATGTATATGTCAACAAATTCTTTGTATTCGGTGCGTCAAAGGTAAAATATTAGCTTAAAAACAGTTTGAAAATACCAAATGGGTAATCAGAATCCTTTAATCGATGAATGCCAGAAAACACAATGGCCAAAAGAAAAAAGGACAAAAGGACAAACAACTGTCTACAAAACATTACACATGTAGTCCAGAAGCACAAAGGTAAAATACCACACTTCCTGAAGATTTCCAAAATCCAATATAAAAATCGTAGAAAGAGACAAAATCGATAGTCCGAACACACAAATACATGGCCGCTCACTTTCTGGTCTTGGAACAGGCACTCCGCAAAAAGTGGTGGGAATGGACTACCAAATAAGTCTAAAGCGAACTGACTTTCAATTATAAGATGCTGGTGTTAAAAACCCAAGAAAGCTGGAGTAATCCACAAAATTCAGACAGTCAGATAATTGCAGTGAATAAAAAAATCAAAAATAGGAATATAATATCAAAAGACTTGGTGGAATACTGACGCTTAAAAGAAAACGAAAGTGAGACAAGTGGCTTCAAAGAAGATATAATTATTTCATGCTCCATGACATGACGACACTGGAAATGTAGAGATGTATATATACCAATGAACCATTTGTACGGGCCAACTACGCCTACTCTTTCTGAAAGCGATACAAAATAGTCCTTTATCGTGCAATAAGTGTGACATTCTCCAAATACGGCACACATTTTGGCCTGCGCCAGGTTTTTCATATCCCATCATGACATCTCCATCAAAAGAGCATCACCTATCCGCATCACATGGAGATGTGCTAAGCAGCTCTGTGTGTTCCACGCTGGGGATCCTCACCAGTACCAACTATGACAATGCAAAAACTGGAATATATTACATGTAAATTAACATGTAAATCAACCGGAGCGTCACATGTTTCTCCAATATTTATTTTTCTAACAATATTCGCATAATTTGTCTTCAGAATGCATGTACATGTAATATTATCATATTTATCTGTTATTTTATACAGCGTGGGTGGACATCGTGGTTAACGGCGGCTGTGGACACACGTGTTGTTGGTTTTGCACCAGTGGTTATGGATCTTCTTAATTTCGTCAAGGTATCATTCAAGATAATAGTGTTTAACTGTGCTCGAATACACAAAAGAGATTAATCATAAGTTCTTGTTGAAAATCAACCATTTAATATTTAAAACCTTGTTACCAGTTAATAATCAATCATAAGTTATTTAAAAAACGAAAATGCTGACTTCCAACTTTTTCAAGGGAAAACTAAAGTTATCCTTTCTAATACATCAATATCCTTTCTAGTACATCAATGTCCTGCAATACAGCTTCTTAGATGACAAAATATAGACAAAGATATACATCAAGGGTTGAACTACAAATAAATAACAATCAAAATTGGCAAAACATTAGAAGTTGAAATACAGTTAAATAGCAATCAAAACAGACAAACGCTACTAAAACGCACAATTAAACAGAAGCAAAATAATTTAGATAAAAATAGGTCGACACAGACAACAGCGAGAGTGAAGCTAGGCATAAGCTTCTATAGTTACACCTAGCATCCATCAGGACTTATTTTACTGAGTATAAATATATAGCGATCATCGACCTTTTGGGCTATTCATTTGTGTAATAGTGTCACGGAACATACATTTTGTCGACATTTGCAGTCGCCTCTTTATACAGTCATAATATATAAAGCATGTTTAGAATGTCGTATCAAATTTGATAATTCAATTTGTCTTTTGGAGTCATATTAAACAATATGTAGGAAGCAGACCTGGTGACACGATCTCATCTATATTCAAATGTGAAATTAAAAGAGCTAGCTACCATAATATTGTCAAGACACATTGAATAAAAAAACGCTTCATGTCAGTACAAAAAGAATATTTCGGCAAATAGGGTGGTCAAATTGTTACCGATTGGAAGTTCTCAGGTCAATATAAACCTAGACCTCCTTATGTGAATTAGAATTGTTCACATCTTACAACTGTCATCCACAATGTACCTGTTTGTGTGTTGTCGTATTTGTTGTCTTGAATTGTCTTTGAGAAAACGGTTGAAAACTGGCTTGCGAAGTGTTGCACACAACTTGCATTACAAAATATCCAATGTTATCCAAATGATAAAGGTCCCTGCACTGATTTATCTGCTAAGTAATATTTCTAATGCTTATTGCTTAGAATCTCCATCACCATTACCGGTCACTAGGCGGCTGGACATTTGAATTTGATGCTTACTATCAGGTGAAATTTACTGCAGATCTGGATAGCCCTTATACACAAAAGATGATGTCATACATAGATCCACTGGGTGAGTTTAAGCAAAACCTCGTACTCAGATATGATTAAATATTCAAATACAACCAGCAATGGCCGTCGTGGTCGTGATCGTATGGTAGTTGGATTTATAAATGTCTATCACCAGTAAAGGTGTGTGTTCGAATTCCACTCAGGCGAGGTGCACTCGATACAGCATTATATGATAAAGTTTGTCAATGACTTGCCGCATGTGGGCGGTTTTCGCCGGGTACTCCGGTTTCTAGTAGCAATAAAACTGACCGCCATGATATGGCTGAAATATTGTTGAAAGTGGCGTTACACACCATAAACCTTAAATCCCCCTCAACCTAAGCAAACATACTGACTGGTTGAATTATTGTGTAGTAATTATACAGCTATTTCTTGATCAACCGAAGGAAAACAATAACACCACATGCTTCGAAACAATTTGATCAATTTTAAGATAATATCGAGTTCTTCTTTACCTGGGCACTTAACCTGAAGCGTCTCATTGTTTTTGTCCATCATGTCACGTCTTTGTTGTAATAGTTTGACAATTTTTGCACGGGAACTATCGACATATATTGAATTGAGGCATGCTCTATCAGCCGATTAAGATTTATTCAAATAAAACAAGACAGACAGCAGGTGACGAGTGCAAGGCTATTGTAATAACTTCTATTTTTCCCAACACGTTCATATTCGTGCCTAGAAATAACACTGTGGAATTAGTTTGTATGAAATGATAGTGAATCAATCTTGAACTTTCCTCATTCATGACTTATCACAGGGTGTGTTACTAGATTAACACGACGGATGCCGCTAGTGGAGCAGTAACTGCTCGCATTTCCGGAGCACCTGAGTTCACCCCGGTTTTTAGGGGGGTTCATGTTACTCAATCGTTAGTTTTATGTGTATGTTTTGTAATCGTTGTTTATCCTTTTGTCCTTTTTTTGTCATTGTGTTGTCTGTTCTTCGATTTACGGATTCTCGTATCTTCAAACTCTTCTTAAGGATCCAGTTGAACGTCGCTGGCTTGACACACTATATCTAATGTCGAAAATAGTTATAGGCATGTCGAAGTCGAACAAACAACTCAACATCAAACATAACGTGTAAGATCAATCCTAAATAATATAATTATTGATAAAACTAATGATCTCCTCCTTCGGCCATAGGCAGAGCATCCAAGAGAAATTTTGCAAGACGAAACAAGACTGCTTTGGGGCGTCCGGGCACAGGCTGAGACTTGAGGGCCAATAGAACCTTTTGTAAGGAAATAATGGCCTTCCTGGTTACATTGTTAATGTGAGTGATGATAAACGACCATAATTCAGAAGTCTAAGAGAATATTACATAATTATTTTTCTAAATAAACTAAAAATAGTTGAAAATACCCTAAAAAAACAAACAAACAAACAAAATATATGAAAAAATCAAACTAAAACGTCTATGGCTAAGGCTTTGGGGCTCTTCAGAGATTCACGGGCCACTTCTTGGGTTTCCGACCCCCGGACCGATTTCCCGGCTGACCCCCTCTGTCATAGGTGACCTTAGCAGATATTGGCTATCCTATTTATGCCCTTTCGATTACTTCCTCCCACAGCTTGTAATTTGATTGCCTTTATAATCGTTGGATTGTGAGCGTCCATATGAGTCCTGTTGCACTGGCTAAATTCTCCGTCCCTACCCATCAC
>MJUT01053125.1:211500-228025 GCA_002080005.1 Gigantidas platifrons | reverse complement strand
AAAGTGAATTCTTGTATAAACTAAGCTTTAAATAAAGTCCCTAGGTATGAAATCTTTGCTAATTCGACACGTATAAACCGAACACATGTCTATTCTGAACACATAAGGTGGTCCTAAGAAGGTTCAGTTTAGACAGGTTTTATTGTACATTTAGCTTTGTGTCTCCAATGCTACATTATTGTATGTCCCATAAGTAAGATCTTAATAGATTTAATAGAGAAAATGACAAACTACAGAATATATATCAATACATGGAATACACTAAGTACGTTTCAAATGTCTAACAAAGAATGTATTGATTAAACTGAAGCATGTAACTTTATGTCAATCTTGCAGGTAACATTTGAAGGTGTGAATGGATCTACCCAAAAGTATACAACTGAAGCACACATTATACCAGATGTCTTTCCGTTTCCTGATTGTCATGGAAAAGGCTGTCTTGGGTCTCTTGTATAAATTATTATATTTTTCCAATATATGTATTTGTCTTTCAACATTTTAGGTATTATTACTTTCTTTGAAAATAGTCAGACAGTTGTATCATGCAGTTGTTTAATATTTTTATTTATAGATATTTTTGTTGTTCTTATGTTAGTTATTCTATGCCTCAGACAAACATGGAGTACAACAGTTCTAAACAAATTTCAAATGATTGAAGATGTACAACGGAAAAAAAACCCAATAAGAGTACATTCACAGTGATAAAACAACACAAATGGAACTAAAACAGGGGTTTTGAACAGGTTGGTCTCTCCATTCCCATAATAAGAAACAGGAACTACTTACCCTTCGTCAGCACCCAGCTTTATCCCCATTTTTCGTGGGTCTCTGTTCATCTTTATAGTCTTTTTATGTTGCGTTTTTTGTTTGTTTGCCTTTGTGTCCAATGTTGTCTTAGTCTCTTGATTGTCCATTCTTGATTACCCATTCTGTTTTCTCTAACATTTATTGATATCCATGTAATAAATGGAGATTGTTAAGTTCAAGTACATAGAAAATGGACACTTTCTGCAATAATTTGAGACTCGGATCATGTGTTCCATGATGGTGACCACAGAATTTCTGAAGTGATGACATAATTTTAGGATTCTCGTAAATCTGATTGGGTAATTTGCCAAATAAATTTCCCTTGTTAAAAATTCCCAATCAGAAGAATCGGCTCTATGATAGTATCAATTTCAATATATATACACACACACATTGTAAAAATGAGATGTGATATTGTTGATGTTGATATTCACGATAGGAATATTTGACAATATACATGATAGGTGGATTAGGTTTTTTTTTCCTGAAAAATCAATTTTTGTCTGCAAATTATATATAAAAAAATTGACCTGTAAGAAGCAAACAATGAGTGAGAATAACCTGACCACGGCTTGAACCCATGATGCAGTTATGTGCAAAGAGAGTGGCACCCACAATACAAAGGCATAAATATAAATGCATACAATTTTGGCATCTGTTTACCACAAATAACAGACACTTCTACGATTGGTAAATCATGCTACAATGATGCTTTGAAGATTTTAACATAGACAATAAATAAACCCCCCCAAAAAACCAATCTACATTCTTTCTGTTAAGATTTTATTTCATTTGTTGTTTCAAGCCTTTCGTAAACATAGGTAGAAATAAATAACTGTACCGTTCATATATAACATATTTTAAACAACAAATTTGTGAATGAAAACAAAACAATCACAAACTTGATCATGTTGATGTCTTAAATATTGATGAAAAAATACTTCCTTACAAAAACATTCTTTGCAGTAGTCTTAACAATATATTACAGAGCTGAAATCAAAATTGATCTCGGTCAAAGAACTGCTAAAACAGTATACAGTAGCACCTCGTGTTGAATTCCAACTGATTTGTCATATTACACCTGAAATGTCCTTTTTTTTATTTTACTTCAATGGTTCGATGAACTGAGGAAGGCAAGATGTCCTTTAGTGCATTTGTTGGCATAGTGACCTTTCTCTCCACACTAAAATGAGAAAGAAAAAATATAGAACAAGCATAGTTATATTTAGAATCTTAAACAAGGTCAGCCAATAATGATAAAAGTATAACCTATACTCTGAGCCACCCCTAAAGTGGGTGGGGGCCGTCATGGTCATATGGTAGTTGGATTTACAACTACCTATGCAATTAGTGCCTATCACCACTATTGTTGTGAGTTTGAATCCCACTCATGGTGAGGTGTATTCGATACAACATTATGTGATAAAGTTTGTCAGTGACTTTTTCGTTAAAATAATATTGTGTTACTGCTTCTGCTTTCTTTAATCTGTACATTAACTAAAGAAGAAATTATACACAAAGTTCAGGTCACAGCTATTTTCATGTTTGAGTGAGTGAGTGATTATTATCTAATGCCAGCTCAGCCATTTTTCAGCTATATCATGGCGAGAACAAGTTAATGAGATGACGATGCGGTCTGCTTTGTACTAGACCAACACGCTTAGTTGGATTTTTATAGTGCTAGCTCACTGAAACAGGAGTCCACAGATAGAAATGTCGTTCCACCCGAATACATTGTCCTGATTCCGGGACAACCCGTTTTTGCTCTTTCACATTAATGCTACATGCTTGGCGGAGTAGCAACAAATACCAATCTAATAGTCTTTGGTTTGACCCGATCAGGGCTTGCACCCATGATCTACCGCAATCGAGGCAGGAATGCTAACAATTACACCTCCAATGCGGTTCAGATGATATCTGCCTGGCTGACATGTATGTTAGTAAACAGACCTAATAACAAAAACATGAAACATGATGCCACCTATCGGATACAAAAATAATACCTACATTTTGTCTTCAGCATGTTTTATCTCACGAAAGACACAAAACACATATTATATCAACTCACAGACTTTTGTTGCATAATACTGTATCGAAGGAAAACAATTTTTACTCAACATTATTTGCTCACCCATAGCCAGGATTTTTCATGGGGAGGTTTGATAGACTGGCTATGTGAAGTGGTCTTGCAGCAGGGGGTCAAAATCTGGACTTTAACCGGATTCCCAATTTCAGTAGTCATAGTTCAACCAAATTCTCTAATTTGATAATCCTTCTGGGTTTTCAAGAGGGTTGGGTACAACCCCCTGAACCCACTCCTTACAGGCATGATTTGGTCAGGTGTAATTAGCTTGACACTGTTTTGTATGATATCTTATATTTGCATTATATTTCATTTCTATCCAATGAATCATTTTGTACATAATTAAGACAAACCTTGAAGCATGTGACTTGATCTAGCGGTCTCATAGGATTTCTGTAGTCAGGTAAAGGTTTAATAGAACTTAACATATTCTGTTGTGGTGTCTGAAAACAGAAAAAAAAATAAGATCAAATATTGGTTACTGTAATGCACAGCGTTACAAATGTCCCCCAAATGAACAATACAAGTACTAGTGGTATGAATGAAGAATAGTGTGAGAACATAGCAAGAAATAATTAGAGCCCAGTTTTTGACTCTATGTTGGAAATCAAATTTCGCCCAAATCGGAGGATTTTTGTATTTTGGCGGCCATTTTGGTTCAAAATGGCCACCATAGCAAACCAAAATGGTTGCCATATGGTGCAGCATGTCTTACTCCCTGTATATTTCCATTTCCATTGAAATCTGTTCATTTTTGAATTTTTAACAATTTTTTGAATTTTTATATTGGCAGCCATTTAGAAAATTAAAAAAACACAAAGAGCACAATTTTGAGTGATGATCTATTTTTGTGTCAAGTTTCAAAAGGATCTGCTGTAAGGTTTGAATTTAACATTTTTTGCACCTTGGTTACCATGGCAGTGGCTGCCATTTTGATTTTTTTCAACCCCCAAAAGATGCCACACACTACGGTGGATATTCCTACAAAGTTTCATGAAGTTTGATGAAAGGAATCTGATGAAAGGAATCCAAAAATATTTTTAATTCCCCCTTTTTGTTTCTATGGCAACTGTGGCAAAGTTTGTCCAACCGATTCCGATTTTTTTGGATAATCTCGTTCCACTAGATGTGGATGTTGTTCCTAACAAGTTTCATCAATTTCTGTTTGGCCAGTAACCTGCTATGATCATTTTTGTGTCACCTGCGTTACGCAGAGGAGACATATAGGGATCACTATCTGTCGTCTTGCGTCAGCGTCACAAAATAATTTCTGTCACATTTTTCTCAGGAACCACACAGGGCAGCTTCTTGATATTTGGCACAGAGCATCAGTATGGAGAACTGTATCATGTAAGACAGTTTCGAATCTGCCACATGTCCACTTCCTGTTTGACGGAACTTAGAATATTTTTAGATAGAAAAAATTGTCACATTTTTCCCAGAAACCACACAGGCCAGCTTCCTGATATATGGCACAGAGCATCAGTACGGAGAACTGTATCGCATGTCCACATCCTTTTTGATGGAACTTGGCTACAGATTATTTTATTCGCATGATAATATCTCATCCTTCAAATAATTCATCATGTCAGAATAAATTGTAATTTTCATAAACTTCATTAGTCAAAACTAACTATATCACAAAATTTAGAATAATATACTTTTTCATCATGATGTTACTTTCAATGATGAAGTAATCTAAAGAAAATAAGTTCGTAGGCGACACATGTCTTCCCTGGAAGACTTACCACAAAGTTGTGTTTTTCAATTTTTTAGCATTTTGGCCATTTCCATGGCAATGGTGGCCATTTTGAAAATTCGCAAGGAAGTCGGAACATCTACTCATAGTGCTTAACATTCCTGTGAAGTTTCATTGATTTCCATTCAATAGTTGCCGAGAAATGTGTCGGACAAACTTTTGGCAGAAGAAAGAAAGAAAGAAATATGTCTCCCCAAACTTCGTTAGGGGGACATAACTATCAACAAGGTTATGTTTTTTTTCTATGTCATATTTATTTACCTTCATACAACATTTATACATGTTCTTACTATTATCTACATTATTTTGCTAAAAGACATTTCAGTTTTGATTGATCAATTGATTGATGTTTAACATCAACTTTGGCAGTATCTCAGCTATATCTTGGTGTTCAATTTTAAAGAAAAAAAACAACCTCCTCGGAAAGATGTGACGGAATAAACAAAATAAATATGCTCTTTATAATGGTCACAATTTAACCAGATTTTGTTTAAAAAAAAATCTTGATCTTGAATATAAAATAAGAATGATAGCAACTAACTTTTGCTGCAAATATCTTACTTGTATTGGAGGATTTGTTTGACTTTGTGCTTGTATTTCTATTTTATTTCCATCTTGTACTGTCTGTGGTATTTGTCCCTGTTGTACTTTAAAACAGCTTACAGCTTTGTGTCCCGTCTCACCACAGAAATGACATGTGATCATAGCTTTCTTAACCTGTTCTTTGTTGTCGTAAACTGGTAATTCAAACTTAGGACTGAAATTAACAATCAAAAGTTTCACTTTCATGATGACAGATTAACATGCTATTCCTAATCAATACTGTGTTTTCACTCAATGTTTTGAGAAAAGTAGAAGAGTATTATGTAAACCAAAACAAGGTCCTGTGAGTTATTGTCTGGCAGAACATAAATATAATTTCATAGAAATTTACAAGGAAATGACATCCATGTAAAAATATATGATGGACAAGATTTCATAGATTGTTCAATGAAAAAATGTCTTGTGGACTAATTGACAGGAATTTTATTTTGTTATTTTTGAAAAAAAAAAAATTTTGATGCAATAACCTTAGAAATTTTTTTTCAGGAACTGTTCAAAATATGTTTATTACAAAGTTAGATTTCTTCCATTGATTGACAGATTGGTCTTTAATGTCTCTTTCATTGAAGTATTTTCTATCCAAGGTAACTTCTTTAAAGGCAGATACTTTATTGTTCAATGATAAACATTCAATGTTTAATAATAAACAAGTGAATAGGAAACAAGTTTTGCAACTGTACAAATTATGTGTGTTCTATTACGATCTATCGTAGACATAATTCAGAACTGTCTAAAAAGTTTACTCAAGTTCAACTTTGGACTTTTTTTCAAATCTAAGCTACATGATAACTATCACTTACTGCATAAATTTACATTTAGGACCATCTAAACAGAAGCCATTCAAGTAACACTGGCAGATTACTCTTCTGACATGTCGATTCTTACAATTAGGACCTAAAAGTAAATTGTATTGTGGCATATAAGTAAATTGTATAATGACCTATAAGTAAATTGTATTATGGCCTATAAGTAAATTGTATTATGGCCTATAAGTAAATTGTATTATGACCTATGAGTAAATTGTATTATGGCCTATAAGTAAATTGTAGTATGGCCTATAAGTAAATTGTAGTATGGCCTATAAGTGAATTGTATTATGTCCTATAAGTAAATTGTATTATGACCTATAAGTAAATTGTATTATGACCTATAAATAAATTGTATTAGGACTTATAAATAAATTGTATATGACCTATAAGTAAATTGTATTATGACCTATCAGTAAATTGTATACGACCTATAAGTAAATTGTATTATGACCTACAAGTAAATTGTATTATGACCTATAAATAAATTGCATTAGCACTTATAAATAAATTGTATATGACCTATAAGTAAATTGTATTATGACCTATAAGTAAATTGTATTATGGCCTATAGGTAAATTGTATTATGGCCTAAAAGTACATTGTATATGACCTACATGTATAAGTATATGTTATCTGGATGTGAATTGATTGATACCGAAAATATCAGCCTGCCGAGCCAGAATATGAAGTTTGTTGGCACAAAGCGAACGAGTCACAAACTTCATATTCTGTCGAGCAGGCTGATATTTTTCAGTATCAATTATATTCACATTCAGATGACATATTTATCATCCTTAAATCAACCATAAACACGGATACATCTATATTTTTATTTTTCGCGAGAAAAATTACATGATTCAAAATATTCAAAATATGCTTCCCCAAAACCGTAGTTCATAAGTAGTTTGCAAAATATACCATTCATTTTTACAGGTTTATATAAAGGTTAAGATTGTTGGAATTTCCCTTTAATGGGGATATTAATTTTTTTTTATTACAAACATCAAAGTCACCCATTTTCATTAAAGGTTTTGCTTACCAATGCCGTTCCGGTTTAGAAAACATGACGGTCACAACCTCCTTTATGACGTAAAAAATTATGACGTCTGAGGAGAGGTTATCAAGAATTGTGTAAAGTACATTTTTGTAGGACGATGTTTGTTGATATTTCTAACGCGACAGTTCTTAATTTGATATATGTTTTAAAAAATAATGTTAACTAGCTAATGGTGTAGATCAATTTTATTTACTTTTGCCATCTTCACAGGAATTATCGTTTAAATGTTAGGAGAATTTGGTGATAACTCCTGCTGACTGTTGATAAGTCCTGCTCAGCTCACGCGGACTTTGATACGAGTTTTGTTTATGGAGCCAGCAGGTAGATATAGCCGGAGGGAAGGATGATAAGTAAATTGTATTATGACCTATAAGTAAATTGTATTATGACCTATAAATAAATTGTATTAGGACTTATAAATATATAAGTAAATTGCATTAGGCCCACAAGTAAATTGTATTAAACAAATACTATGTTTAATGCATCTACAAATCTATAGAGAATTTTTTTTAGGCAAATGTTTTTTTTAATTTTTATTTTGGCAACTGTATACTGATTTGCAGATAAAAACATATTTACTTAATTATTCAAGGATTTTAGCCAGGGGCTCACCTTGGCATACCCTGCCATCTGCTTCATTCACTAAATATGGGTCAGTATTTTCAACTGGGTTTTGTCAACAGAATCTGTTATTTTAGACAATGAATCTGTTTATTGAAGCAATTAACTTAGTACTTTTCATACCTGTGGTTATTAATTACATGTGGTTTTACTCATTATTTATTACCATATAAGGGCATTCTAGTGTACATCACAATAATGAAAATCACGAAAGCACAATATTATAAGGATCAGACACAAAGATAATAAAAGGCCGTTGGCCACTGGTCCCCCGACGCCAAGGTTATATCGTAAGATTAAATTTTGAAACTACTGTAAACTAGAGGGTCAGGTGAGCCTGTATCACTCATAATTCTGAAAGGGACCATCCAAGGACCATTTTGAAGTAAAAAAAGGGGAGTAACTCTGGTTAGATTTGTCGAAAAATCATCATTATCGAACTTGACCTAGATATTCATGAGATACAATTACATACCAAACCTAGTTTCAATCTGACTTTTTGTTCACAAGTTATAATTTGGAAACCAAAATATTAGCAATTTTGAAGTAAAAAAAGGGGAGTAACTCTGGTAAGATTTGTCGAAAAATGATCGCTATCGCACTTGACCTAGATATTCATGAGATACACTTACATACCAAACCTAGTTTCAATCTGACTATTTGTTCCCAAGTTATCATCTGGAAACCAAATATTTAGCAATTTTGAGGTATAAAAAGGGGCACAACTCTAGTAAAAATAGTCGAAAAATTGTCATTATCGAACTTGACCTAGATATTCATAAGATACACTTACATACCAAACCTAGCTTCAATCTGACTTTTCATTCACAAGTTATCATCTGGAAACCAAAAAGCACACGGACGGACGGACGGACATACGGACGATACCCATTTCTATAGTCCCCTTCGACGAAGCGTCGGGGGACAATAAATGCAAAAAAAATTTGTACTGAACCTACCATGTCTACAAAATCCTCTGTCATACCAGGCACAATCTTTTAATTTTGATGATGGATCTATGTGAAGAAATGGACACTCTCTATTGTTGCATTCACCTGAAAAAAATATTATTTTGCATCAGACTATTTCTACAAATAAAATATATCATTGAAGTAAAAGTTAATTGATACAAATGTACCAGATGAAGCTCATGAATAAAGTAAAATACACGTAACTGTGGTAACAGAATTTCAATCTTCGGAGTGTGTCTCCCCTCAAATCTATCAATGTAGTGTTGCAAGTTGAAACTTTGAATGAATCAGAAAGGCCTGCAACATTATCCATCATTTATAATTGATGACATACATATTGAAACAAGACTTGTCTAAAAATATGTGTCACAAGCAGTCATATTGGTCATTACTTTTCAACTCTATCCTATGTACATATATTCTCTTACACCTCTGAAAATCAAATCTCCCATCAACATGCCACTCCACATCTTAAAGCTATCTCTTTACCTACTTACTGTTTACAGTTAGTAAACATATTGTTATCAAGAAATACAATGCATTGTTTATTTGATTTGATTTGATTTTTGGTGTTTAATGCCACTTTCAACAATATTTCAGCTATAGCATATGGCGACCAGTTTTAGTGGTGGAGGAAGCCGGAGTACCCGGAGAGAACCACCGACCATGGGCAAGCAACTGGTAAACTTTATCACTTGCGGCTGCGAGTCGAGTGCACCCTTTTTTGTAATTTACAAAGCCGGGAGCGAACCCACGCTGTACTGGTGATAGGCTTGTATGAGTTGTTAGATCCAACGACCTAACTCATTGAGCCATCCGGGCCCCATATTGCTTATTTGATGTTAGCCACAATCTATCAATATTAGGATTGAGTGATTGCTGTTTAATGTCCAATGAGCAATTTTTCAGGTACAAATGTATATGATGGCGAGAATAAGTTACATTCCATGGGATGACAACGATGTCTAATTTGTACTAGACCAACACACTTAGTTGGATTTTTATATTCAGGAGAGCTGAAAAATATATTATATTGCATTCTGTATCTTTAACATGCTTTTCTAGAAAAATGAATATGTAAAGAAACAAAACGAACAATTCAATATGTGTATGCCCATTGGTTCTGTATATGATATGAAATCGCTTACGAATATGATGTCCATAATTTGTCCTGCAAATTGTGCTGAGTAAAATATATCATGAATTTTATCACTACATTATTTGTATAGCCTTTGAAGGACGTCATATTAAAATTAAAAAATATTTTGCATGCTTGTTCCTTATTCATGATTGTTTGAAATGTACTGATACTGGATTAGAACATGGTTGTTTGATGGACAGTCAGGGTAATTTTTTGCTTAATTCTAATTATAGATTGGTTACATGTATCTGTTTACATGTACTGATCATGAATAATATTATAATAGTACAAACCAAATTTTGAGAAGAAGTAACATTCAGGCATCTTAGTCATATCGTACTCATGTAGAAATTCACAGTCATCTCCCTTTTTACAAAGTCCTCGTAGCCAATGTTTACATACAACAGTTCTGTCTCCTTTAACATGACGGAATGGACAAGCTGATCCCTTACTGCATACATTGCTGAGGTAGAATGTACAGATTGCAGCCCCTGATTCTGAAATTAAAAAAAATCCTTAGTTATTTCATAGAGAGAGTGATAGTTGTTTGATGCCAAATGAGCAATATTTCAGCTACTGACTTGTTTAAATGTGCTAGCACTATAAAAATCCAAAATATGTGTGTTGATCTAATGCAGAAGTTGTCATCAAAATTATCTCGTCAAATGTAACTTGTTCTACCCATGGCCATGATGTAGCCAAGGAGAATTAGCTGCACGATGGTGGTACGAATAGCCAAGGAGAATTAGCTGCACGATGGTCATGTGAATAGCCGAGGAGAATTAGCTGCACGACGGTCGTGTACATGTATCGATATAGGAATGTTCGCCAATCTCATTAGTGATGTCATATTCACTAATTTGCATGTCATTAAACAAATAATTGGTTGGCAGTAAAACAATAACGTAATTGACAGGAAAGTAACCAATTTTTAAACTTTTATAACTTTTTTGTTTCCAAACCAATTGTGGTTCTGTTAATTGTTTTAGAGACTTAAGAAAATTCATTTTTGTTCTGTCAGTTTACATTTTTTTATTTTGATATGATAAATTTATAATTCTAATATGAAATAATGCATTTTTACACTTCAAAACTAAATGAAACAAGATTGAATTTCCAATCTTTTTATTCTGAATATTTTTATAAAACCTTCGATGTGAATTAATTATTGCTATATAATTTTCATTTCTGAAAGAATTATTCAATTATCGTAAATAACAAAATAATAATGACAATTTAAAGTTGAGCCTTCATTGAAAGACAAGCGAAATTTTTGATTTCCTGCCAACCACACAGGTAAATTCTCAAGCCTGTGACATCACGGCGAACATCCATCCCTATAGACACTGCCTTTAATTTAAAGTTTAAACAATGCCAATGGAAACTCCCTTGGGCGATAACTGTCCAATTTTGTCCAAAATTCTTTTCGACATTCAAACAATTTTTCAGTGTATCACCTGTACATGTTCATTTACGGAAAGACTTGAGTAAAAACAACTTCAAAACATCTCAACAGTATTTGATTTTGTTCATGCGGATAATTTCAGAGAACCAATTTCAACCAATTTCCACTCACTGTCCATTCCTGGAAATGGCAGGGGCAGTGCACCAAGCTGCATTTCTAAAGATGCTTCAATATCGAATTGAATGTATGACACCGGCGCTACCACGTCCTGCATCTTGGTATTTTTTAACACAAAATAAAAAAAAACAGTTTGGGTTTTTGCGTCTTTTTGACAATGATTATTTTTTTTGTTGAACTGTCAATGAAACGTTTATTGAAACGTGTTATGATGCAAATATTATCTAAATGGTAAAACTAATCCGGACATGAAATTTTCCGCGGACTGGTTTCCCGTTTATCGTACAAAAGATCCAGTATCATTATCAAACGTTACCGGATGTTTCATCCCATAACCAAAACGGACCATACCCAAAACGGACTATTACCAAAACGTACCAGAACAAAAACGGACTATTGAAATAAAACATGTAAATTTCTTGAATAAATATGATAATTATATGTATTAATTTGTTTAGTGTGTTTTAATTATAAGCATATGATCATTTGCACATAAATTTGCAAAAAAAACAACAAAAGAATTGCAAGCATATTTTTAGTTATAGCCATTACTTGGAGTCCTTCGTATGTCCGTTAACTTTTACCTTTTAAACTTCTTGAAACCCAATGAATAGAATTTTATAAAAAATAGTCTGAACTTAGCAAATATATTGTCTAGGAGATACTGTACATATGATGGTATTTGTTTCTCTTGATTCGTCAACAAACATGAACGATGCAAGAGGTTTTTTTTTTAATGTTGATCAATCTTGGGAGGAGGGACTTGCTCTGAAGAAACCATTAATTGATTGAAATGAAACTTGGTATTTATATTCCTATCAATGTTGGTACTTTGATGTTGATCGGAAAAGACCGACATGGTTTACATAATAGAAACACTATTGGAAAACAGGTTCCGATCTTCTTTAGAACCACTGAACAGACTTTAACCATATATAGCAGAATTTTTCCCCAACGATATAACCTGGTTTGGGTCAGTTTACGCTTAATAAACCGCGAAGCGTTTTATGAAAAGCGTAAACTGACCCAAACCAGGTTATGCAAGTATAACCTGTTCAACAATTTCAAATATTCCTTAAAATTTAATTTTTACAACAAAATTTAATGATTCCTCGATTTTAATTGCGATTATTTCATGTGACTATTTGAATTTGTCGTTAGCAGATGAACACTTGGGTGACGTCACAATACCAACCCAGGTTATCGAGTATAACCAATGTTGCTCCAGGCGGATCAGCCAATCTGATTGCATTATTCACATCAAATTAAATTATTTTGTAATATATCTGAAAAAAAAAAGAAACAGTCATATCGATACATTTTTCTGGTAACAAAGTCGTGCGCACGTTAGTAGTTTATTGGGGGTATGGTATTTAACGTCACTTCCAACAATATTTCAGTTATATCATGGTGGTCAGTTTTATTGGTGGAGAAAACCACTGACATGCCGCAAGTCACTGACAAACTTTATCACATAATGTTGTATCGAGTACACCTCACATGTGCGGGATTCGAAAGTAAGTGGTGATAGGCACTGATTGCATATGTGGTCATTTATCCAACTATCATACGATCACAATAATAGTTGTGGTGTAGATCAGAAGTTCAAAATGGTCATTATCCACGGTCAAAGTAGCTTTCTCTCGGAGAGGCAATAAAGAGAATCAATTCAGAGATGTTACCTGTCATGCACAAATGATACAACTTCATTACAAATGTGTATACAGATATGGCAGCAAAGGCATCAATTGAAGTTTCTGATAATTTCTCATGAACTTAACCCAGGTGAACAATTCGGGATCTTGTGAGCCTCTCGGTGCATGCATGTATATTTTTGATCTACCTGATGTGTGAAAAAAATCACTCGGCCACATTAATGAATATTCTGATTCCTAGCCGGCCAGTCTTTGTTCTTACTCCTTAATGCTGCCTGCGTAGCAGAGAAGCAACAAATACCAATTTTATAGTCTTTGGTTAACCAGACTGGAGCTCTATCCCATGGATCTAAAACGCTCAAGGCGAGCATGCTAACCATTACACCACCGATGAGATAGGAAACCATTTTGTCTACAGACTGATGACAACAGACCCATAACATAATACCATCACAGCAACATTTCTGTGATGGTATAAAAATCACACTGAAAAAGGAGCAGTCCTTCAAAACTTTCATTAAGCTAGGGACTTGTGCCCAAGTTGCTTAGTTGAAGTTAGTTAAGTCAATATGATCAGCACACATTAAAAAAACTCATCAATTAGCTTCCAGTCAGATTTGAACTGACATCTTTTCAACTTTATTGAAATGTACTGCCTTGTACTATAGAAGCCATAATGAATGTAATGTTACACAAAGTACACACACATATAAATAAAACACTCAAACAAGTACAGTTTGTATTTCAAAAGCATTTTGTACAAAGGACTGTATTTAAGACATATTATTAACTACAGATGTAAAATGTACATGTATTTTAATCTTCACCAATGCCACTGATTATATCAGGTAATAATATTCATTAAAAAGTTGTTAATGTTTTCGTAATTCATGAAATTTTTTTTTTAGGAGCTACTGACCCCTCCTCTTAAATAGTCTTAAAGGGTAAATATATGACTACAATAACAATATATGATATAAATATACAGGTATAACATGCCAAAAAGACAAATATTAATTTAATGGCAGACAAAAAATTACAAATACCCAGAAAATTGATGATTGAGCAACACAAACACAATTATAAATCTAGACCGACATGAGCTCAAATGCTCCATATGAGTCTGCAGTTCGAACTTCACTAATTATTTCATGGGCGAAAGAGCTAGGGGCAATTGCCCTCTCCACTTTGAAAAGTTGAGGGGGACAAAATAGTCAGTTTGCCCCCCTTATTTTGGCATTAAATTTAAGAAAACACTTTCTTACTTTAGTATGGAAGCATCCAGTTAGCCAAGGGTATATGGATATTTGGACAAGGGTATGCTTTGAAACCAGTGACTTTTTTTTTTTATTGCTGCACAGTTTTGAAAATATACCAGACAAGTAAGGAATACCTTTTTTTGTAATTTTTCTGTTTTTTTATGTTACATTCTAGTGTAATTTTCATTAAAAAAAAAAAACCACATGAAAGCCCCATAATTTGTTTTCTATTGAAAATATGCCCTGTTTTTCACATTCTGAGTGTATATGATGCTTTTGGCATGTTGTTTTTGAATATTTAATAAAAAGAAAAGGTGTGGAAAAAGTTGGGTCAGTTTTTTTAATAAAAATGATTTTTTTCCTAATGTCTTAAATGACATTGCAGTCTTAGCTTAGCTCACCTTTACGAAAGACCCGAAGTATCATTCGAAATTCGAGATTCAATATCTGAAATTTGAAATTCGAAATTCAATATCCTGATTAACAAGTGGAAGAAAAGACAACAAACTGATGTTCCTTATGAGAAATTAAATGCTGTTTAACAAATTACTGTACGAGAAATTAAACCAATGAAAATGGTAGCCAATTGCATCAAACTAACTGTTCGCAGTAATTAAGAATATTCTTTTACAATTGAAAATAACTTCACTCTTGATGAACTAGATGAGATATTTTTTTTTATAATTATGTATCCCGTCCTGGCTGTAGCCACAATTTCATTGCTGATCCCTTAACCCCCCCCCCCCTTTACCACATTGTCTTACCATTACCCCTCCACCTTTTCACCATCCAAAACCTTCCTCCTTTTTCTCATCCTCAATCCATCCCTACCCCTCCTCTCATTTTCCCTTCCTGAAACCTCCCCCTTTTCCCAGCCTTAACCCTGCCCCTTTTTCCAGCCTTAACCCTTCCCCTTTTCCCTCTTCCTTTTCCCAACCATAACCCTGCCTTTTCCCCACACACAACCCTCCCCTTTCTCCCACCCTTAACTCTTCCCCTTTTCCCACCCATAACCCTCCCCATTTTCACCATCCATAATCCCCTTTTTTTCACACCCTTAACTCTCTCCTTTTTTCCCACCCAAAGCCATCCCGCTTTTCCGCCCATAACCCTGCCCCTTTTCCCACCATTACCCTCCCCCTTTTTCCCATCCTTAACCCTCCCCCTATTCCCACCATTACCCTAGTTCCCACCCTTAACCCTCTCCCTTCAACCCTTAACTCTGCCTTTTCCCCTCAAACACAACCCTCTCCTTTTTTCCCCACCCTTAACTCTCCCCCTTTTCCCACACACAACCATCCTGCTTTTCCCACCATAACCCTCCTCCTTTTTCCCATCCTTAGCCCTCCCCCTATTCCCACCATAACCATAGTTCCCATCCTTAACCCTTAACTCTGCCTTTTTCCTCCAAACACAACCCTCCCCTTTTTCCCATCCTAAACTCTTCCCCCTTTTTCCAAGCCTTCACCCTTCCCCTTTTCCCAACCATAACCTTGTCTTTTTCCCATCCTTAACTCTTCCCAAATTCCTACCCATAACCCTCTCCATTTTCACCATCCATAATCCACCTTTTCCCACCCTTATTTCCCCCACACAAACACTCCCCTTTTTTCCAACCATAACTCTCTCCCCCTTTTCCCATTCATAACCCTCACCCTTTTCCCACCATAAACCTCACCCTTTTCCACCATAAACCTCCCCTTTTCCCACACTTAACTCTCCCCTTTTTCCCATCCATAACTCTCCCTCTTTTCCCACCCATAACCCTCCCCCTTTCCCCATCCATAACCCTCCACCTTTACCCACCATAACCCTCCCCCTTTCCCCACCATAACTCTCCCACCCATAACCCTCCCCCTTTTCCCACCATAAACCTCTGGTTTTTCCGACCCATAACCTTCACACTTTTCGATCCATAACCCTCCCCCTTTTCCCACCCTAAACTTTCCCCTTTTCCTAGCCTTTTCCGACCCATAACCCTCCCACATTAGCCACCATAACACTCCCCCTTTACCCATCCGGAACCCTCCCCTCTACCCACCACAACCCTCCCCTTTTCCACCATAAACCTCCCCTTTTCCCACCCATAACCCTCCCCCTTTTCCCACCCTTAACCCTTCCCTTTTTCCCACCATAACCTTCCCCCTTTGCCCACCATAACCCTCCCCCTTTTCCCAC
>MJUT01053125.1:150502-193221 GCA_002080005.1 Gigantidas platifrons | reverse complement strand
TAGTCCTACTATATAAATCCTTGCCAAAATCCATCTTGTGAAGTAATCATGTTGATAATAGAAAAATACATTCCCAAATTACCTTTTATCCCTACCGTCGAATATTAACCCCCAGTAGTATACACATCCACGATTTGTTTTTAATATAAAAATTCAAAGAAAGTATATAGGGGATTTGTTATCTGCTTAAAACATTTAAAATCACAGGCACTCTTAATAATAACTGCAAAATATTCAACAAAAATGCATGTATAGCAATTTTAATACACTCAGTTTAGTCACAAGCACTTGGGTCCAGGATTTTTTTTTAAATAAGAAAAGTTATCTAGAGTGTATGTTTTATTTTAAAGCCCCTTGACATGTTTTATTACTATTTTAGGCCATATTGACATTTTCCCAAAAAAAATCTATATACCATCTAAAAAAATATATTCTTAGATGGTATACAGAATTATTATTTTTAGATGGTATATAGATTTTATTTTTGGGGGAAATGTCAATATGGCCTAAAATAGTAATAAAACATGTCAAGGGGCTTTAAAATAAAACATACACTCTAGATAACTTATTTTTATTTTATTTTTTAATCCTGGACCAGTGCCTGTGAGTTGAGTGATAGGAATGTACGTGGTATCTGCAACAACGTCCTTGCCAACAATAATACAAATGGCATTATCAAATGTGATAACCTTAATTAATCATTTGATGTGTAATTGGAAAACTAATATGTAATATTACTAATACAAAATATATCTTTATTTCGATTTTATTTCATCTCTTTTTTCCTTTCTCTAACTTGCAACAGTAGTTAAAATAATAACATATCACAAGAACATGACTTCAGAAGTAGTGCACAGTAAGACAAGTAGATTATGGAAAAGCAGTGCACATTTAGACAATTGTGCGACTGCAAAAACAGTACACTATTTTTGACTAACAAAAGTATTGACCTCTGACGGGTCACAATTCAGGTTAACATGCATACGAAATTATTGTTGACATATTATCACATGCTCAATATATTAATAACGACCAATCGCAATATACAGGAAATAGGGAAATGCTCTTAGGTATGATCTTTATGAATACAGATAAGACTAGAAACATTCCGAAAAGAAAGACGCCATATTATCACGATCGCTCTACTACACGTTAAACTCCCCTCTCTATGACCTCCCCTGGTCTTACGATGGTATTTTGAGGAAAAATGGGTTGAAATGAATCAGATTATAATCAGAACTCACAAATGTGCATATGAACCTGGAGAAGAAATATTTGGGTGGGTTTTCCACACGTGGTTTTCCAAACAAAAATAAATCTTGCATTTGTAAGCAAAACTGTGTTACCTGTACCTGTATGTTTTGCAATTCCCAGTGATTCAAAATGACTAAAGGAAGCTTGTGCAGCACTATGCACAATAAATAGGTGGTGGCATTTCTGAAACAAACAAAAAAACTTGTCCTCATGATCACAGTCGCTTGAAATCTTAATAATGAAATGAAAATAGAAACAAAAAATAAGTAGTATGCATGGAAAAAAGGTCCTGCTATCTGTTTCTTGAGCGAAAATATAAACAATGACCTAAGGACTTGAACGGACACATAGGTACACACTTGGACTGCCCCTACTGTTTCAATCCAGAACTTTTTTTTATTCATCGATATAAACGATTAAACCTACTATACAACATGTGCCGACTTTAAATAAAATTTACAGACTTATCTATCTACATATAGGGTTGTTTTTAAAAGATCAAATAGAATATTTAATTATGAAATCGCAGTCATCGACTTTAGCAGTGGTCCGGTGGCCCACGCCCACGGTCAGTGAAAATTGATTCGGACCAGTGACTTTTGTTGCCAATTTTTTTCAATAGAATCTATATAAATATTCTAATTTTGAAGTTTTTGGGCCAGTAAATTCGAATGTCTAATTTCGAAGACTGAAATCGTAGAACCTGACCCCAAAAAATATCAAATATTAAGATAATTAGCATATTACACTATTATAAAGATGCCCAAATGATTTAATGTGGTATTTATCAAGAGAGTTGAAGAGTCCCACTCAACTGCAGACTACACCGAGTGAGTATGGGCCGTTTCACACTCATTTCATGGCATGAGTTATGCTCATTATTGAGGGTTATATGGTTATGGCACTTTCAACAATATTTCAGTTATATCGTGGCGGTCAGTTTTACTGGTGGAGGAAATGGAGTACCCTAAGAAAACCACTGACCTGCTGCAAGTCACTGACAAACTTTATCATATAATGTTGTATTGAGTACACCTCGCCTCTGTGGGATTCAAACTCACAACATTAGTAGTGATAGGCACTGATTGCATTGGTAATTTTACTCATTATTGAAGATCGCATTGTGATTGTTAAATGTAGAACGGCAGTAAAAGTGTTGTTCCTTTACTTCAAGTTGTGTCTAAGTGTAATGTAGGATCGTCTTTCATGTTCATTTACATCCATATCCTTTCTTGCAAACTGATTCCATATGTAGAATTTACAATTTAAATAATATTCACCCACCAAATACTGACTGCCTTCAACATGTTTAAGATTATCTGTTAGTAAATTTTTTATGTCTACTTTTGTCCAAGAATCCACGACAAATTTAGTTGTAAATGTTTGACCCTGCCATATTTTTGTGCCTGTCCTAAGTTACATTGTAGGACCTGTATTTCCATTCGGATATATCATGATATTCTTTGTATAACTAATGATTTCAGGTGAAATGTTCATCTTGTTAAGGTGGTACCTTACACTTCAGGTAAAATTTGATCTGCTCGTTTAATTTTCTTATTTTTTTGGCAGTGTGTTTGAATATATCCACTGTAATAGATATCAAAATTTTAACAAATTCCAACCAACAGACTCGGAGCTATTAATTCAATAGCCACATAGCAGCTTTTCTCTCTATGGTTTTGATCACCGAGATGCTTGAAATCTGTATACAAACATCATATGATCAAAACTTTCAACTGATTTTAAAGAGTTATCTCCCTGTAGTGTTAGGTACCACCTTAAAGCTCTTAAAACAGACTATAACTGGTGTAAATATTGAAATTTGTGCATGAAGTTGATATATTTAAATATTATTTCAGAGTGGTATATTTGAATATTGTAAACCCTACAGCTGGGACAGGAGTATGTGTTAGATTTGAAGGGTATGAACATTGTAAGTAGACAAATATTAATATGGAATAATGGACCACTTCGAATTCAGTGAGCGTGTAATAATGCTTGCCTCGAGTGTGGTAAATCATGGGTTTATATTCCTGGTTGGGTCAAACCAAAGAATATAAAACTTTTTTTTTTGCTGCTTCTCTGCAACACACACAGCATTAAGACTAGGAGTAAAAACAAAGACAGGCTGGCTCTAATTCAGTATAATATGTCAGAGTGGAGAGACATATCTACTGTTGTTTTTGTGAGTTAAAGCTATGAATTGTATTGGTTTAATACAAAGCAGTTGACATGTGACATCATCATCATCATCTCATCAAAATAATTCCCTCTCATGATATATAATAAAAATTGTACACTTGGTGTTAAATCAACAATTATTCGCTCATTAAATTATATACATTTACATACATTGACATTCCTTTATATATATTTTGTGTTACATGTACATGTAGTACATTTACATGTATGTGCAGGGATGCAAATTAACTATTTTTTCCCAGTAGCCAGCTGGGCTACTGACTTCTAATTTCTAGGGGCCCAGCTAAATTTTTAAGGGCCCAGTTTTTTTTTTCAGTCGATGAAAAAGAAAAATCAAAACATTCGGACATGAATGAATAATTATTCATTTTAAAAACCCATTTAATCAGGTAATATAGGCTTTTTAAATACTTGAAGCAGTATGAATTTTTATCTTCGTCTGTCTTCCTCTTTTGTGGAGGTTTTATATAAGCCACTGATAAACTCCCACATTTTCTAAACAGGAATTAACTACCTACTTATAATTTAAACTCTTAAAGGGGAATGGGTATGCAAAAAAGGTTTCCAGAGATGTTGAATTAATTTGTGTGATAGATCCAGCAATAGTAAAATTTAATCAGGTCTTGTCCTGATCTGACCTAAAAAAAAATCATAATTTTGTTAGGAATGCCATTTTTTGTGATGTCAAATTAAACTTGTCTATAATGACGTTTGATGGCAATTTAGTAAGCAGTCTTTATGAGACTGTCAGTCGGCATACATATAATGCACAGTATAGGTATCCAGTTGATGTAATGAATACAGTATATGTAAATATCTGTGTTTACTTATTCCTTTTACTGTATGCTGTATATTATTATATGTGTGCAGATATTGTATTTTAATATATTGGGTTTTTTTTATTTGTAAGCAAGTAAAATGTAGCAGATAATTTTTATTTCATAGGTTTATAAATTTAAAATATATTCTATAGTATGGTATAAAATTAACTGTATAAAAGTATCCAATAAACATCTATTCTTTTGGAAATTTTTAGGATATCAATTAAAATTGTAAATAAACTAAAATGTACAATTGCAATAGACAAGTTATTCACCTTAGTTTGGATTACAAGTATCAATCAATTTTCATGTAAATACATTTTTCAATTAAATGTTTTTCTGTATAGTTATCTAAACAGATAGCAGATATATGGCCAACAATCCGTATCTCACTGTCCGATCCCGTTCCGAATATTTTACATCAATGTCAACATGCGGTTTGCCTACATTTTTTAATTTCAGTTAAGAACATGAATCTGTTGTCATCTTCAATATATAAGCTTCTCAAAACAAATTTAATTAAATAGAAACATTCTTTGATACCTTTGGAGTGTGAAAGTCAACTTATTTCTGTGCTCAGTAATGTATTTCAGTTTTAAGACTTCACGTATTGCAGGTGCCCGTTCCTACTAAAATGACGGAAGTTCTGATTAATAAAAATAGGAATGTGCCGGTTTGACAGAATACACAAATTTCAAGTCTGTCTGACATTTTATTAAAACTGAAAACGGAATTTAATGCCGTTCTAGTAATTCCGTTGGCAGTGGAATTACTTGGAGTGATGAATAAATTTCAATCGCCAACTGTGCGACCGCAAAGTAATATTTGATCGCCCAGCTGAAATTTTACTCGCCCTGGGCGACCGTTAATTTGCATCCCTGTATGTGACAAGTTCAGCAGCTTCAAACCCAATCAACCAATATATATATATATATATTTTTTTTATTAATTTAGCTATTGAAAACTGAAACAAGTACATGTACATATAAATAATTTGAAAAAACAAAAAATATCACACTGTCAGAACAGTTTCAAAATCTAATTTGCAAAAATCAGAAATAAAGGCAAATTGATAACCTTAACACATACTAGTATACAATCATGACTGCTCACTTTCCTGGATTGGTACTTCAATAAATAAAATTATGGTGTTTAAACTAGTTTTATGGGCCCCAAGCCTCCCCTCTTAGTGAATGATGTAATTTTACATTAGATTCATCAAATTTACATCTGTATTGTAAAGTTTAATGGTAGGGAACTATTGTAGAAACATCAAGTGTATATGTATGCTACTGTAAACTTCTGATACAATGGACAAATAAAGCATATTTAACCCATGCCATGTTGCCAGGAATCTGATGTTAAGCTATATGTATCAAGGATAACAGAAAAGTAGTGGGGATTTTCAACTTTAACTGCTCTAAAATTGTGTTAAGTCAATATAAAAATGTTGGTTTGATAGCCATGCATGTGAAAGGTCGGCGACCTGGTCGCTTCACTTCCACCTGATTTTTAAGCTTTGACATATCTTTTGTTTTACCTATAGAACTAATATTGAAGTATGATCTTTTGTATTTTACAGTTATTTACAATTCTGGTTTAAGGGATGATCCTGATTACCTTGTTAAGAAACAGTATATAGATTGTCCTTTTGACTTATATAAATCCCAAGGTAAGTACAGTATTAGTTTCTTGATAGTCAGTTTTGGTTTCTATCCCCCGTCTTCTTGAATCAACTTGTAAAGAATCTTTATAGATAGAAATATATACATCCATATAGTGTTTTATGAATTGCAGGTTGATAGTCACCACACACTGCCAATCACAACAAAATGTACACCTCATTATATATATAATTATGTCGTCTGCATAGCTAAGTCATAAAGGGATGACTATCCTCCGTCTTTTTGCATCACACTACCTCCTATTCTACTGCTTCACTTATGCAAATTTATATTTTGTGGTCACATGGTAGGATATTTCACATGATATGAGTTCATCCAATCAGATATATAAAAATGACAAATATGACCAAATACAATATTTTCTTCTTTTAACATATGTCTAAGAAATGAAAATTCTGACAAAAATAATTAAGCAAAAAGATGTGTTTATTCAAGCAAACTAATCTGGGGAATTTTCACTCAAACAAATATGCATAAGATCTAGCCAATTGACAGACATGATGATGATGTTGTAATATACTTATTATACATGAGTTTTCACCCTTGAGTTAAAATCAGTGTAAATAAAGTCTGATATTAATATTGAATTTCAGCAATAATGAAAAGATTTGATTTTCCCTAATATTTCATTTACATTTTAAGTATACTGGATTGTAGATTGAATGATTGTTTGTTTGTTGTTTAATGTCACATCAAGAACAAGATAACAAACAATAAATCATGTAGGTAAAAGGTGGCTCTTAGATGGGTCTGCTGGTGGAAATTAAGATTGATTCATCAGGAAAAAAAGGATACAATGGATGGGGCTGGAAAATTTATCTTGCAACTGGCCATCAACAACCACTTCTTACAAGCTGACTATTGCTCATTAGGAGCTGTGCCAAGTTGTCTTCCCCGTTCTCCATACATGCTGCAAACATTTGCATTCCGTCTTAAGGATGACTTGTATTTGATTCTTCCTGCACAACTAATGGATGCTTTTCGAAGAGCAGCTAGTTCCTGTTTTCATTCCCAGGGGTTCCATTGGGGGTAATTTAAGTAGAAAATTATGGTGCCTATTATTAATTGTTTTCGGAAATTTTGAAAATATATTCTTTTATTCAGATAACCTTGGTATTGGAAGCTATGTGTTTCCGTTCAGATTCCAGTTGTTATCAGATTTACCAGGTAATGTATTCTAGATCTCTGACTTTTTTGTCTAAAAATCGAAATCAACAAAAATAAAAGCCTTATTTTTATTTGTAGTTATTTATGACCATGTTTGATATTCAGTACATTGTATTTTGATGTAAGATTTTAAAATCTGTTATTATGAACTTAAAGCAGAAAAGTGTAAAAGTGATAAAAAATAGAACTTAATTTTGAATAATAATTGCAAAATTTACACATTACAGCATATTGAATGAACCAAATTTACTCATTTATTACAACATGTTGAATGAATGAGTGATTGTTGTTTAGCACTAAGTTATAGATGTATATCATGGAGATAACAAGTTACATTCACTGAGATGATGATAATTATGATGTCCGCTTTGAACTAGACTTGAATTTGTATAGTACTAGTTCACTTAAACAATAGTCAGTGAGTAGACATGTCTCTCCACTTGAACACTTTCTTCTGATTCTGAGCCAACCTGTCTTTGCTTATCGGAGAAGCAGCAAATACCAATTTTATAAATTTTGGTTCGATAACTACGGCTCAAACGCAAGATCTACCACACCTGAGGAGAGCATGCTAATTATTACACCAGCGATGCGGTCATGTTGAATTAATTGTTACCTTGAGGTTGATTTGACGAAACACATGAAATTGATATAAAAAATGTGTAAATATTATCACAATATCAGAAGATGACTGCCTTACATATTAACAGGGAATTTATATGTTATTTCAAATTCTGTTGTAAATAAAATGAAATTAATTCATAAAGATAGAAAATCTTATTAAGCATATACTAGAAGAAATCAAGAATATGGATGTAAATTAACAGTTTTCATAAGCAGACAAAAAATATATATGTCTATAAACTGTAGTTACAACTTAAAATTTAATTGTAGAATGTAATATTACAGGTTCATTTAAAGCTTCAAGTCCAGGAAATGAAAAATGGTGGAAATCTAGAATACAGTACTGGATATCTGCAGAACTTATACATGCTAATAGTGTCAAGGTGCTTATGTTTCTTATGTAAAGGGGATATAGTTATTGTGTTTAACGTCATGAAATATACCAGTTACATCATGGCAGTCAGTTTTATTGAGGAAACCGTGTTCGAAAAATACCATGAACTTTTGTAAGTCACTGACAAACTTTATCATATAAAGTTGTATTGAGTACACATCACCTGATTCGAACTCACAACGTTAGCGGTGATAGGTTGTAAATCTAATTACCATACGATCACGACCCCTCATCTAAACTAGGAAAACTAGGTTCAACTCATTCATGAAATTTCAAAAAGGAATACAGATGAAATAAGATATGAAGTTCTTAATGTATGTTGATCGTGGCAGAACATAGATCTATATTTAAACTTGTATGTTTCAGGTAACACAAGATGTGATTGTTTACCCGTGTTTACCCAGTACAGTGTCAGTGACAGGTCCAACCCAAAACTATATAAAAACTATAGACATTGCCAATATACCAATAATTACCAGAAAACTAACACTTACTGCAAGGTAACTTCATTTATAGAAAATATTATCATTTTTAAAAGAAATATTATAAAATGTCTCCCTTTACCTCTACAGTATTGCCTACTAGATATAAAAAATCACTGTGCATTATTATGCCATAAAAATAAGGTTTTTTTTTATTAAAAAAAGTAGTAGAGAGCATAACTTTTAACAACTACTACAATCAATTACTACCTACAGTGAATACAAAATATGAATGGTAAGATATTGATATTGTTTTACCATTTCTTGTTCCTTTCCAGCACTGTTTAAATCTGTTTATGACATGGTTAGCTCAATTATCGCTATGCACACAGTATTAAGGATCTGGAGGATAGACTGGTTGGCTCAGAATCAGGATAGTGTGTCCGAGTGGAGCAACATTTCTACATGTGGACAGTCTTAGTTCAGTGAACTAGCACTATGAAAATAATATGGGTAGAATCTACTTTGGCGGACCTCGGAAGTCAGATATTGTAATATAATGAACATGCATAACCCATAACCTTTCATTTCATTATCATGCAGATATGACAACAAAAGGGTTAGGGTCCGCTGAAGTAGAAGTACTCCAATAAAACTAAGCATGTTGGTCTAGCACAAAGTGAACATGATCATTAGCTCATTGAAATTTTACTTGTTCTTACTATGATATAGCTGAACAATTACTCTTTTGGCGTTAAATACAATCAATCACTCATTCGAATATCAGGATTTTCTGAGTTGACAATAACTTTGTTAATTTTAAGCTGTGTATGCTCTCATCCAGCCATTACTATTCTGCCTGTCTTATGGCGAATGTGCTCTTGTGACAAATATATATGCTTTGGCTTCTCCTGAATGTGCATGAAATATATGTAGCTGTACTTTAAACAATGAACAAACTAATAATATTCTACCCATTTTATGTCGTGATGTGTCTTGAGATAAAGACTAACTTTTTATATGCCCGTCTCGAGACGGGCTGTATTATGTGATTGGGTATGGCGGACGGACGGTGGGTGGCAGGAGGGTGTCCACACAGGTTTCCGCACAATAACTTTAGTTCTGTATATCAGATCTTTACCAAACTTGGCCAAATGATTTTCCTCTGGATGGGGAAGAACCCTATTTATTTTGGGGTCATTAGGTCAAAGGTCAAGGTCACTATAAATAGAATTTTTGACAACAGGGTCGTTTCCGCACGATTACTTTAGTTATGTATATTGGATTCTTAACAAGCTTTGGCCACATGATTTCCCCGTGGAAGAGGAAGAACCCTATTTATTTTGGGGTCATTAAGTCAAAGGTCAAGGTCACCATGACTATAAATAGAATTTTTGACAAAAGGATTGTTTCTGCACGATAACCAGTCAAGGAAATTAGGAATTTGAATCCACAGGACAATTGGTCCTGTGAACTATGAGGAATTACAGGACCGAACTAGATTTTACAGGACCGACAATAAAATAATACATGTATATTTTTTTTTAAATAATAAAATTTATTGATTGCATTAAACTTACCATCACAAACAGCAATATCTACTATTAGACAGCGGCGTAAAGGTTAGAGTGCGAGTGCTCATGGGTTCGTGCTCCGGTCGGATCAGACCAAAGACTATAAAATTGGTATTTTTTGCTTCTCTGCTAAGTACGCAGCATTAAGGAGAAAGAGCAAAGACTGGTTGGCTCTGAATCAGTATAATGTGTCCAAGTGGGATGACAATTTGACACTATGTCCATAAATATATTATTGTATACAGCATGCAGGATTTTGAGGACATTAGTCACTTTTGCAGAACAGATTTTTTTTTTAAATTATGAATAAACAAGAATATAATTAGCTTAATCTTATAATCAGTTACGTTGCCTTATTGGTTAGTAATGGAGATTGAAAACCTCCTAGGATGGGAACATACTCTGCAAATTAACAACCAGCTGATAAAACATAACATTGCCACTATTTTGATTTCAATACCACACAAATTNTACTTTGGTCTAATGCCACACTAATTGTAATAACCCCCTCCCCCACCCATTTTGAAATGTTACTGTACTTTGGTCTAATACCACAACAATTGTAATAACTCATATTTGTGTAGTCTTCACCAGAAAAAAAAATTCTGCCAGTTTGCCCAATGGTCCAACTTCTATATATTCTTTGTAGGAAATCACTATAGAACAAACGTCAAAAACTGAAGCAAGTTGTAAAATAAATAATTATTTCTCAGACCTCATAATCAAATTGTAACAATTGGAATAAAAATACTGTAGTTTTTTTTTAAATTGCAGCCGGACACGTGTCTGTTTGTAAATAGTTCTATAAATAGAACGCAATTGTTACAGGATGCTGATCAATATATATATAAAAAAAAAAAAAAAACTCTTCGCATTCTTTTGTCGTGCAGTGCATTTCAACGAATTGTTGATGAAGAAAACTCTAGAGAATAATATTTTTTCGAAATACCACGATCACTGTAATCACACGAAATATTTTACGACATCAAAATTTTACGACAATATCTGTCGTAAATAGTTAGTGTCTGCCAAAACTTGTGATTACTTATTTTAGATTTTTCTTGATCTAAACATAACAAATAAAAGAGAAATAGAAATCTTTTTAAGTTGAATTTACCGAAAACTTCAATTTATCTATTCTTTAAGACAGCGGCTGACAAAAAAAATTTACCGGACAATCGGTCCGGTGAGTAAACGAAAACTACCGGACCGCCGGGAAATTTATCGGACGCAGTCCGTCGGTCCGGTGCCAATTTCCTTGACTGGATAACATTAGTTCTGTATATTTGATCTTTACCAAACATGGCCACATGATTCCCCTGTGGAAGGGGAAGAACCCTATATATTTTGGGATCATTAGGTCAAGGTCATCATTACTATAAGTATAATTTTTGACAACAGGATCGTTTCCGCACGATAACTGTAGTTCTGTATATTGGATCTTTACCAAACTTGGCCACATGATTCCCCTGTGGAAGGGGAAGACCCCTATTTATTTTGGGGTCATTACCATTATACCGTTTGATAATTTATATAGACGGGCGTATTTTGTGATGCACACATTTCTTGTTTAGGGTATACAATGATATTCAATTTGTTCCTATTGTAGATTGTTTGACCATGTTCACATATCAGGGGGTGTGGCAAAGCTTAGAATTATCATTACAAACAATACAAAAAGGAATGTCAAGAAAATCTATATCAAGGTAAGTTTAAATAAACTAGATATCATCGAGATGGAATCCATCTCTGTGGGCCCTGCCATAAATAACTTATGGTAAAAAATTTGTAAGGACAGACTGATGTTAACCTCAGTAAAACACTTTTGGAGATAATTGATTCATTTGAAAAATATAAAGTTCAAGATCAATAGTTGATTTTTTCCCTGTATCGCCTAGCTTTGCCCTGCTGGATTTCGTGTTGTATTTATGAATCAAGTAATACCAATCCATCAAGTGGTTTCAGAGAAGATGAAAATGTGAAAAGTTAACACAGTTTGTTATGGTAAAATCACTAATTTGACCTTGAGGTCAAAGGTCATCAACAATGGTAAGCGACACATCGTCTGGAGGTGGTCTACCTACATGCCAAATATGAAAAGCCTATCTTGAACGACAAAAAAGTTACAGCCCGGACACGATTTGTTACAGACTCAGGGACCGATTTGACCTTGAGGTCAAAATTCTAGGTAAAAGGTCACCAACAATGGTACGCAACACATCGTCTGGAGGTGGTCTACCTACATGCCAAATATGAAAAGCCTATCTTGAACGACAAAAAAGTTACAGCCCGGACACGATTTGTTATGGACACGGACCAGTTTGATCTTGAGGTCAAAGGTCACCAACAATGGTACGCGACACATCGTCTGGAGGTGGTCTACCTACATGCCAAATATGCAAAGCCTATCTTGAACGACAAAAAAGTTACAGCCCGGACACGATTTGTTACGGGCGCAGGGACCGATTTGACCTTGAGGTAAAATTCAACGTCAAAGGTTACCAACAATGGTATGCGACACATCGTCTGGAGGTGGTCTAACTACATGCAAAATATGCAAAGCCTGTCTTGAACAACAAAAAAGTTTGTTACGGATGCACGGACGGACAGACTGATCACTATAGGGCGTCCGCCACAAAGTGGCGGGGCCCTAATAATATAAGGAAATCTAAGACCTAATGGATTAGTAGTATTGCTGGACAGCATGCATATGACAGTGGTACATTCATAATGATAATACTAATATGTTTATTAACTATAACAGCATCGGTGGTGTAATGGTTAGAGTGCTCACATCAAGTGTAGTAGATCATGGCTTCGAGCCCCTGTCAGGTCAAACCAAAGACTACAAAATTGGTATTTGTTGCTTCTCCTCTAAGTATGCAGCAATAAGGAGTAAGAGCAAAAACTAGTTGGCTCGGAGTAAGAAATAATGTGTCTGAGTGGAGTTAAATGTCAACTCACGGACTGTAGTTTCACTGTGCTAACACTATAAAAATCCAACTCAGCATGGGGTAGAAACATTATTTGTGACTGGTGGTTCCTTTCATTTTCTAATAGGCTTATTGATTGACACAGCTTCATAAATATATCACAAGCATCCTGAAAATTGTTTTATTTTGTTTAAAATAGAAGAAAACGTAAGTGATGTCCCTTATAGCAAACATACGATGCAGAAAACGTAAGTGATGTCCCTTATAGCAAACATACGATGAAGAAAAAATACTGACAAAAAAAATGCATACAAATGTTACATTTAAAAATGTTGTTCATTGATTGATTTGTATATTTAGCATTAAAGATATGCCTTGATTATACATTATATACATTATATTGTGGCAGTCAGTTTTATTGGTGGAGGAAACTGGAGTACCCGGAGAAGACCACAGACCTGCTGCAATTCAATGACAAACTTTATCATATAATGTTGTATCAAGTACACCTCGCCATGAACGGAATTTGAATTCACAACGTTAGTGGTGATAGACACTGATTGCGTAGGTAGTTGTAAATCCAACCACGACCACGACAGCTCTGTTAAAATTAGATATAGAACACAAGTCTTACAGATCTATTGTTATTTTCTGATGTTTTTTGTTTGTTGTTTTTCAGCTTTATGGATATTTTGCATTCTTAACAAAAGGTCCAAAACAGAATGTAAAAGACCCTTGTGTAACAGAGGATGGAGATGATGTTATCATTCAACCCACTGACAATCCTCAACTGATATGGGAATCAAGACCCATTGAAGGCTGTGCTACTGAGATACTTAATACGTAAATATTTACATACCTTTTGAACCATCTTCTATTATGAAAAAGTAACCAGGATTAAGCATTGTATTCTCTTTATTAACACTACTATACTATGTATTTGACATCATTCTTATGATGTACAATCAATTCTGCTTCAGTGACCATGCATCTCTATTAAGGAATGACTTGCATAATGTGACCTTAATTTTTATTTTCCTTCACAGTGCATGTCATATTAATTAAACCTGTATTTAGCAATTACCTGTCTATTGTGACTGTATTTTAATGTTGCCTTGGAAGGTCATATATGACAAGTTTGATTGTATATGGATTTATATTATATTTACTTTATTTAGAATTTTGATATGACATCCTTCTTCTTGCTTTGTAAACAAACCAGCTATTTATTTCTTCATAAATTCTCATTGGGACATGCACGGTCCACACATTTAAGCCAGGTGATAAAATCACACAATAAAATGATTTACATTGTGGGTTATTAACGTTTTCAAAACATCGATATTCACTGAAAATAATTGCCTATATTAATAAATATACGATGTGTAATAAAAACGTACAAACCAATATTATTTAGGAGATAACTGTATTGTATTTGAAAATTTCATGGCATCAATTGGAGATTTGATGGTTGCAAATTGAGTTTACTGGCAACGAGTTAGCGGAACCAGTAAACGGATATTTGCGACCATTAAATCGACAATTGATGCCGTGAAATTTCAAATACAATACAGTTATCTCCATTCTAATGTAATCATGTGTAGGATAGACATACATACATCATATATGTATATTTCCGTATTATTGACAAGATGACATAAGCGGTAATCAGCTGAAATTTAAAAAAAATTCATGCTATTTCAACCGTACACGTGGAATTGGTGAAAATTACACCATTAAATCGACAATTGATGCCGTGAAATATTCAAATACAATTCTGTTATCTCCATTCAAATGTAATCATGTGTATTGCTACATTGTTGACAAGAAGACGTAAGCGGCAATCGTATAAAATATCTCATGATTTTCAACCGTGGAATTGATACCATGAAAATTACAGCATTGTCCAATCACAAACCAGGGATATTAAACAACTACATTAGAATATATTGTTCCATCAATATGAATTTCTCGTAATAAAAGCACATTTTGTTGAGTTATCATCTGCTCGAATTTGGCAGATTAAAAATAGAACAGCCAACCTGCGTCACATAAATGGTGTGCTACCTTGACCGCAAACGTAAATATAAATTACCGCCTTTCTCATCGAAGTGTACTATCATATTTGTACTGGTAGACATATTAGAATCGAAATAATTCATTGAAACCATAATGTGTTGCGAGTTTGTACATGTGCTGGGAGGATATTTAAAATGTTATCCCTCATGTCAACCCATGTTAAAACTCACAACATAGTATGCCTCCCAAGAATTACTTCTTAAATGAATGACAGTATTTTTGAAATAAACCTTTGCTGCCTTTATTTCTGAATCAAATTGATCAGTATTAATGACACACAATATATACATTAATTGAGATATCCACATGATGGGTTATTGTTCTTTTTACACAATAATTGTAATTGATGTAATAAGTAATCAGATAATAATAATGTCATCCTGTTTTGGAGTCCTTTTCGTCGTAGCATTTATGAAAATTTATGTATTTGATATTGAAATACTATTTGAATCCATATAAACTAACCATAGGGCAATGGTTATAGTGAAACATTGAGTGCAATAGATTGAGGGTTCTGTCCTCTGTAAGGTGAAACAAAAGAATTGAAATGGGTATGTAAGGAGTAAGAGCACAGATTGGTTGACTCAGAATCAATATAATGGGTCAAGGTGGAGAGACATATCTACTTGCGGACTGTTGTTTTAGTGAGCTAGCACTATAAAAGAAATCCCACTCAGTATGTTACTCTGGTACAAAGCCAACAGAATCATTATCATTTCAACAAAAAAGTAAATGTTCTTGCCATGATATAGCTGAAAAATTTGTCACTAAATAACAATCATTATTTATTAACTTGTTCCCTATATTCTGTATGTTAACTCCCCAACGTTTCTCATTGGATTGTGAACAGAGTTAGAAGTTAAATTATTGGCCAGTTAAATAATATATATATTTGTGTTAGCCTAAATGTAAGTAATTGTTTTAATATATTACAGAGGTATTGACAATGTTCACATTCCACTACTAACCCAAGAGGGAAATCCCCTACCACCAACAGTCAACAGTAAATATCATATTAAGGTATGTGATTGTTATGTCATCTGTGTAGCAGATCTATAGTAGACAAAAAGGCATCTATGCTCGACATATGTGAACATTATCTTCATCATCGTACACATCCTCCATCTTGGCATCACATTCCATTATCCACTCCTCCTCCTAAGTCAGTTGATAGAAAACAACCAATCCAAACTGCCCCTTAGCTTTCTACAGAACATAAAGCTGCACACTTGCTATTTTAATTTTAATTACCTTGAGAGAATTTCAATTTAGTACAGAAGGGGGAGGGGGTACACTGATGTTGTGCACCTGCTATTCGACTTATTTTGCATTTACATATTAATATTAAAAACTACTAAATTCCTTTTAAACATGGTTATTTGCTGGATGGTTTTTTTTTTAAAATAAATTCTTATTAACATCCATTTTTCTCACCCCATGGACAAAGTAGTCCACAATTTTCCCTTTCTGAGATTTTTCTGTCTTACCCAACCCCCTGGGTGAGACAACCTACACGATCTTTTTCCCGCAAAATTAGTCAAAACTGTGTCCACTTCGTGAGCCTTAATGTGATTAATTGACTGATTTGGACAAAATAATCAGTACTTGTGTTGAAATTCAATATAAATAAATGAATGGTTCAATTTTATTACCTTTAAATCCTACAAATTGTTGCAAATAAACCCAAATACTGCAATCATCAAATCGGCATCCAATTCTCAAATATATGGCCATTTTTCACTTTCTCAAATCGACGTCCAATGACGTCACTGATGTATACTTCAAATGACGTCAAACCCGTTAGGACATGGTTTTGAAACAATGATGGAGAAGGGACAAGACCAGAGTTGTTCAATATTTTAATTGTTAAAACTGGTTTATTCGTTTGAAAAACTGTTATTGATGAGACATTTCTATTGTTAAACTGTTGATTTTGCTTACAATACAATTGTTCTATTTAACTGCGTATTATTAATCAATAATCAATCAGAGCAGTAAATCGGCCATTTATTATGTCATAGAATGCGCACTCCAGTAAATTAATGCGCAAGGTAAACAAAACAAAACACACGATCAGCTGTTTGTGAATCGGGATCATGGGGTGAGAAATAGAATCAAACACCATCAAAAATGGAAGACGGGGAAATCTCAGACACCCTCGGGTAAGATTCAAGTCGTCTCTGACTCTGGAAACCCTCGTCAGAGACGTCTGGAATCTTACCCTCGGGTGTCTGAGATTTCCCCGTCTTGCACCCTTGCCGGTGTTAGATTCTATTTGTCTCGCTGTACTGTATGTATTACTATACTCAATGTCACAGAGTCCAGTAATCTGTTGAAACAGTGGGAAATTAAACTACTTACCACATTGCTTTGAACTAGAGTGCATCTGAGAGATCATTCTTTGTGGAACTTAAATTCCACAGCGACATACCCTTCATCTGAATCATTTTGAATATAAGGGTTTTATTCGCATGCAGTCACAGATGATTTAGCATGGAGTTGTTGGTAATTGTTTATAATGGAAGTAAAACTTGGGTGCATTTGGTCAGATGTCCTCGTAATTCAATCGTTGGGTAGAAGAAATATTGATAGACGAAGTCAGACAACATCGTCTTCATATTTTACTCCGATATGGCTTAACATAAACAGAAAGTTTTTATTGAAAATGTAAAGATAAAATTAACAAAGCGAAGTAAGCAACTCAACATCCCATTAGAAACAAAAATGGTCACCATGTAATGTTAAATCTCTGTAGAGAAAGTCAAGGATGTATTCATTCATTCAAATTGTAAAGGAAGAATATAAAACATGATTTATTTACCTTATGATGGAGAATAACATTTAATTTTCAATGCAGAAGTGTAACGAATGGGCATTTAAAAAATTGAGTACCATGTTTTAGAAAAATGGATCATATGACACCAGACTATTAATAAATTGATATTAATGGTGATAAAACTTTCATGAATTTCTTGTGAATGCTTAAATCTTTAAGACTAAATTATGAAAAAAAGCTTAAACAATGATGGTCAACAATCCTGCTAATATCAACAAATTGAATAATCACCTCTCACCTTAATAACTCATTGAGCATAAAAAGACAGTAACATATGATGTTGGAAATTTAGGCTGTGGCTTGGTACAGGCACACAAATGTGGCAGGGTTTAATCATTTAATAGGATTTCAACCTTCCCCTCTCTTGATGATTAATCTCCAACAGTTATACAGACAAAAACATAAAGATTGCATATTATCACAAAAATGAATGACAACTTAAAGATAGACTGTATAATAGCAGGGTCAATAAATGTTTGTAGTTAACTGACTGCTACCTAGGAAGGTAAAATCTGCTGGCTACAGACAATTACTCTTGTATGAAGCCCCTAATACATTTATAGACAGGAATCATTGTAGCTCCTAAATATAAGATGGCTGCCGGAACTTGTTTTGACTGTATGTATAACTACTGGTATTTTGCAGTGTACATATGAAATAGAAATTACAGTGGAGTTAGAAAATGAGAAGATGAAAGCCACATTGATGTTACCATTACACTGTGTCAGACACATTGAAAATGAGGCTGTAAGTCCTATTCATTGTATAATGTAAAATAACAACATTGATATATTTTGAGTTGTAATGTTGTAATACTATGGCAAGACATTGTTCACAATGAAAAAAAAAGAAATAATAACTTTTAGTGCAGTTTTTTTTTCTTTCTCTATTTGTAAACCAAAAACGACTAAAAAATTGACCGCATGTTTTTTTTATTGCACTATGCAATTTTCTTGTCAAATTTTAAGTGTTATTCATACATTTGTTGTCCACACGAATGAGTAAAAAGTAGATACATATTGTATACCCGAACTAGATTATCCCCCCCCCCCTCCAAGATTTTAGGAGCCGAAAAAATGTGTGGATAATGCACACATGCATGTAATATTTGACTGATTACTGCAACAACTTGCATGATATCAACATAGGACAAGTACATCTACTGTGATAATTGGGATTAATCTTCATAATGATGGGAACTTTAAAAACAATTTGGAATGGTTTTTAAAATGAATGTCTTCCATCTGTTTCTGACATGATTATTGCATTCTCATCATTACAATAAAACAGAGCACCTGTAGTATGTAAGTTTTATGTTTTGTTGTACATTTTAATTGTTATACATTTATATGTATCTATTGAATCCTTCATACTCTATACACTTTGAAAAGAATTCTTGTTACATTTACTAGTATATAAAAACTTGAGATCACAACATCCAGTGTTGGAATGATCACTGCTGAGGTATGAGTTTGTTATACATACCAATGGTGAAGTGGAATGCTGACATTATAGTGATCTTTTCTGATATTCTAATTTCCTCAAACAATTGGTCTGATAGTTACAACAAATTTATTAGACTTCATATTATCTGTATGCCTACAAGATTGTATTGAAATTATTATATGTTTGTTTGAATTATTTAAAGTCTACATATTCTAATATACAGAGATCATATCAATGCTGTTTAATATGTTTTTCAGTGGTTGAAGTGGCAGGCTCCACATTGGGTTTATGATACAGAGATTTTGACATCAAATTCACAGTTTAGTGTACCGGAAAATGTTTTAAGTGAGTTACCCTGAATTATGCACATTTTTTGGGGTATTTTCTGGGTTTTTATTCTCATTCATAGGTTGTTGGGTATTTTTTTGTTTTTGCATGATAGCATATCATATTTATGGAATGTAAAAGACATGTAAATGAACTTTATATGCATGGTACTCATATAGTAGTGCCTCTCTTATAAGGCTACCTCTTTTTAATGGTAAAAGTGGAGTTGTCTCTCTTGAGAAACACAATTTAGTAGTGTTTAAATAGCTCAGTGCAGCTGAAATCTGGCCTGATAAGGGGTGTGGCATTTGGTGGGAGGAGTGTTATGAGAGGGGGACTACTGCACGCGCACATTGGTATGGAATTGTATCCATTAGAAGTTCACTTCATTATCTCAATTTATCTGTTACTTCAATATTTATTGTTGACTTTTGACCACTTATATGGATTTGACTTCTTGATAGCCATCTCAAGTGCTATGAATTCAAGAATAGAGCTTCCAACCCAAAATGTTGATCTCAGGGAGATCTGGGCATTTTTTCAGGGAGTTTTCAATTTTTTCAAGGGAGGTTTATAAAATTGTAAAACATATATAGTGCCTGTATTTATTGCCTAATGTCGCTGATAAGAAATTCCTGCATTTACACATTACAGTCATCCCGATCTCCGTGAGAAATGCTGAAATCCGAGATACAAATTTTGCATTTGTGCAAAATAGGGCCCTTTGGTTGACTTGGTTAAACACTGAAATTCGGATGAATAACACCCTTTAAATTTTGTTAGCCATTTCTTTTTCGCGGTGACCCCGGTGTGGTTGCGGTCATCCTCTTCAACATCAGTCTCATGCTCATGTTGTCGTTTGGATGCCATTTATACTGCTATTACATTAACAAATGTCCCTCCCGCCAATATACAGCTGTAACAGCCATTGTAATCACACAATTATACGTGGGAGGCTACATGGCTGTTCCATTATCATTTTCTAGATCCAGTTAAAAAAACCGAAACGAACGTCATTTATAGAATTTCTGTGCGAAACGAATCTCGGGGGAAAACGGTACCGATGCGGAAGGTTCGGGAGACATGGCCGAAAATCGGTAGGCTCCCACGAAAAACGGGAGGGTTGGCAGCTCTGCAAGACACATGCAAAAAAGCCTAGTCAGTCAGTTTGCTATAAATTGTACTGGCTTTCCTCCCAATATCAGTCTGGTAGTCATAATATAGCATTACAATCGCTGACAGTAATGATGAGGGGACTTCATTGTCATGATTGTATAACTACCTATGTAATCAATGCCCATCACCACTAAGGTTGTGAGTTCAAATCCTGCTCAGGCAAAGTGTACTCCATACAACAGTATGCAGCATGTCGGTGGTTTTCTTCGGATACTATGGTTTCCTTCACCAATAAAGCTAACCGCCATGATATAACTGAAATATTGTTGAAAGTGGCGTTAAACACCATAACCTTAACCCCTGACAGTGATGATGATCACTAGTATTAACCCAATTCAGAAGTGACGACCATTTTTGTTTTTTAACCATAATATAAACAACTGTAGTTTATTACGTAATGTTAAAGTATTTGTATTAAATGATATTGATATTAACACAAAGCTCTGAAGATAATACTGGTTCATATTTTTACTCAAATAATCATTTTTGCTAAAAAAAAAAATCCTACAATTAATTGTTGGTTTTTTCTATCTATTAGTAAATGAGTGATTGATGTTTAATGCCATACATCATGGCAAGGACAAGTTACATTTGATGAGATGATGATCATGATGATTCTGCTTTGCATTTTTGTACTAGACCAACACACTGAATTGAAATTTTATAGTGGTAGTTCACTGAAACTACAGCCCATGGATAGACATGTCGCTCCACAGACAGATAATCCTGATTCCCAGTCAACCACTTTTTGCTCTTACTCCTTAATCATGTGTGCTGATGTGTTTGTTTGTATTATTAATGTTAAATGCTACTTTTTGCTATATTCAGCAAGAAGATTTTTTAAATATTTTTTTCTTTTTTTTTCAGATGGTCCTGCATTTTCAGAAATTCCAAGATTTCAACTCCTCAGTTGAAGAACTAGGATCTGTTTGACTTCTGAAATCCAAATTGATGCAATTTTGTCCCTGATTAAGTAAAAATTATTATGCATGCTTAAATATATAAATATTACAGCAAGTTATTTTACCTCCCATGACCAATATTAAATAAACTTTTGACATTATTTCTTATCTGTTGTCCAATAATATACTTCAAGCATGGATCATCAATAGTAAATTATATTTTTTATCATTTTAGTCCTCCTGTGAACCAATTTAGCCAAAATAATTTTAAGCTGTCTGGATTGTTTCTTAAATGACCTCCTGTGAATTATATTACTTGTATGCCAATCAGATTATTATTCTCTTCACAGCTGGAAACCCTAGATACGATAACGTAACCCTCATTCCGCTTGTGCTCCATTTAGGGTTATGAATCGATCCCATTCAAAGTATGGGAGTAGCGCCCGGAGTGATTCACACCGGGCGGTTTTTTGTCCTAATTCCGTTGTAAGTGGTTGGAAAAATTAACGGGGGTGAAAGATAAATATATTTAGGTAAACCTTGAGGTGTTAAATAATCACTGCAGCAATCCATGGTAGACTTATATCCATCTGAAAATTTGAATGCATAAAATCTTCTTTCTGTCCGACATTTTGTTTACAAGTTGCTAGTTCACGCGCACTTGCCTCGTTTTTGAAATATCCTTATTTGGATCAATTTTATAGTAAAACGTAGTAACAGTTTTCCATATTTGGCATATATGGATAGGCTCCGCCCATCGCGAGGGTCTACGTAAGGTGTTGTGGCGGACAAGTAACAATTTTCAAATACGAAACCGGTCTTGAAGATAGAAACAGGGATTGTAACACTTATTTCGTATCACCATTACTTAAAAATTGTTGGGAATAATAAGATATGACCAGATATGCAAAAAGAAAGTTGAAATATTCACGGAACGAAAATTTTTATTTGCTCCCATACGTTGAATGAGATCGATTCGTAACCCTAAATGGAGCACAAGCGGAATGAGGGTTACGTTATCGTATCTACTGGAAACCCCTGTTCTCAAACTTAGACTTAAAGGGAATGTTAGGGAATTTCTCTTAATTGCACCAAAACATCTATTTGAGTTTATAAAACAAGATTATTTGTAAACCACTGATAAATTATACACTATTTATGTTATTTTAATGATTTTATAATCAGATTATCAAGCTACTGGAGACTGTGTAATCTTTAACAGATTGTGATTTTTTGTGATGTAGATTAGGCACTTCCTTTATCTTGTAACATTCTCAAAATATTTACTGTTTATTTCTGTAGATTACACATACAATTTATGTACAATGTATAATAAGAATTGTATTAGATTTATTTTACATATAACTGTCACCTGTGAGAAATACATTTTAAATTATTGTTCTACAATTGTCAGTCAGAATCTGAACAAGAACTTGAATCAACGTCATGAAATCCTTCATATATTCCATCAGGATCTGGAAATGTTTTCCTTATTTTAGATACTTCACAGGATGGTAGAACTACTCTTTTCTTTTTGCCTAATGGTTGACCTCTTCTCACCCAACATAGAAACTGTCTGTATGCCATTATCTGTATTGTCTGAAATTAAGATATAACTGCATTAAGATTATTTCTATGTGTTTTTCTTTCAATCAACTTTACATTTAGATTTATGACTGTTAAAAAAGAGAAAATCAATCAATGAAATTTGATCTGTAAAAAACTTGGATAACTACATGCATAAAGTACAGTTTCACGAACAATTAATTATTTAAATAAGTGTTCAGAGAGTTAATTGTTTTATCAACAGATTATATGTATCACTATAGGGAATTTACACATAAATTGTGATAAAGATATGTACTATATGTTTATAAGATTGGCATGTTTGCACTTAAGTTAGTGGAAGATATAAAATGATAATTACACACTGATTGTTTTTGTGTAGTCATAAAATTATATTTTTCTTACCTTGGATTAAGAGTTTCAGGTGCTCTCCCTGTAAATCGCTTGTATCTCAAAAAACATATGTATGCCGTTTCCAATACTGTACGATTCAAACAAACTGTTTCAAAGTCTTGATGTAAAGTAATGCATATACAATCATCTCCAATATATTGGTCCACAACATGGTGAAAATCCTTACAACATTTATATTCATCTTGTGTTGGTAATATGACACGGTTCTGACAGGTACAAAACTCCAGGGTTAATTCATCAAATCTTTGGTCATTGACCTCATCTCTTAATATGTTCTTGATTCATTTCTAAAAGTTCAGTTTCTGAATACTCTGGTTCCCACTGATATCCTAAGATTTCACTATTTGTATTAAAATAAAATTCCTTTTCGTTTTCTGATGATGACATGTTGATAATTTCAGTTTATTCAATGTTTTGTAATTTAATAAATGTTTACAAATACAAAGTGTCTAATTGACATCATCACCGGAAGCTGAAGATGCTGATATCAGCAAAGGGAGGTTATAAATCTTACCAATATGGCGACTCCCACAGACAGATAATTTTATTGTTAAAATCTACCATATCTTTTTAATTAAGATAGATAATACTGAAATATTACACACACTTATTTATTATGACATTTAGAATAAAACTAAGAGTAACAATTTTTTTCCCTAACAATTCCTTTAAAGCATAGTTGCCAGAAAACTAATAATAAATACAGTATAACTAATCGTAGATTTTGAATATCAAAATAAGACCACGAGTGACTGAAGCACGCATAAGGATTAAACAAGTGGGTAGAATTTCTGCCCACAAGTTTAATCCTTAATGTATATTCGGTCACGAGTTTCGATGTAAAAAGTTGGAAATTTAAATGAAGGACAAGTTTCTGAGTTTTGAAAATGTGAAAACCTACATGTCACATTTACAACAATACACAAAAATAATTATTAAAATGCCTACCTTGCAAACTTATTTTAGTTAAATTTTATCAAAATTGAAGCATACACCACACCTGATCTTAAACTGGAAGTCGTCATGTGATGTCATGTTGTTTATGTGACAAAGTTGTTAACAAAATTTCGCAGAATTTTAATTTGTGTGATTTGTGTTATGCTAGTGAAATGATTCGATTTGGAATAACCAAGTGTATGATTTTAATGTATAAATAAAATGAAACAATTCAAATAATTTATTAAAGTTCTACAACTTTATTTTCATCAGTTCAGGGATCACCAAACCAGGCGAAGTGGGCGACTTGTTCACCTTGGTTTCAATGAAATCGCCCAATGTCTGTCAAAAAGCAAAGTTTTAGTCACCCTGTCAGTCTTTTCAAGTCCGTATTTTTTTCACCAATAATCATACTTTTTCTTCAATATTCACATAAAAGGAGCTCCCATGTACCTGAAATTTGACCCATACATATATCCCTTCGCAACTTCGTTGGCGAGGGGATAATAATTATAACCCTTCCTCAGGCATAGGTGACCGTAGTTGATTTTGGCTATCATGATTAGGCCCTTTGGATTACTTGCTTTGAAAAAACTTTAAAATTATTTGGCTTTCCAATCTTTTGACTTTGAGTGCATTTGATGAAGGTCATTCCAGAAATTTATTGTGCACTCTAAATATAGAATAACGGCAATTTTGAATGTCAAGACAGACATTATCGCTAGTTTCACAGCAAGTCCGTTAGGACGAGCAGTGGATCTAGTGATAATGTATGTAGAGATCTTTAAATTGGTGTTATTGTTTTTATCAGTAACGTCAAAACGTGTTTGATGTCACACTGACCGATGATTTTCAATATCAGAGTCAGTTCTTGCGTATGCGAGTTACGAACTAATCTAACATTTTTGTGGATCAAGGTCAGTTTAGTGATCCAGAATTAATCAGCGGCACACATCAAAGAGAAAATGTCCAATTTGCATATAAATCAGATATCTACATTTTATAAACATTTGCATATGGTTAAACATTTAAATTAAAAACCTAAGATAATTTTATTTTTATTTGAAACTTGTTTTCAACAAAGCATTACACATAATAAAAACATATTAAGTACTCCTTAAACAAAATGATTGTCTTTCTATTCATTATATTTTAAACACAATTTTGATTTTGGTAGTTGACATATAATATTATTATAATATAGATAGCTATGATTTATGGGGATTTATCCATGAAATAAATTCTGGTATCTCACATGTGAGATATCATTTTTTCCTCACCGAAACTACTTCTACACAACTATATATGTGTTATCGGTTACGTCTCTTGTTGTTTTACGGTGAATACACACACGATTGTAAAGTGAAACAATTAAACTGCAGGGCTCACCACACATAGTAAAACTAGGGCGACTTGACTTCTCTCTCTCTTGCCTTAAGAGAGAAGTGAGGAAAAATCTGGGAGACTTCTGAAAATCGATCCAAATTTAAAATTTCTTTCCCCACTACCGCATGCTCCCCTACCTTTCACAAAACGAACGTGCTGCACAATGATCTTTAAAAGGATACAATTAACGAGTTTGGAATAAAATATTGAACATCAACATCCTTGTGAACACTCTAGAATCAACATCCTTCAATGGACTTTGACCAAACCTGGTACATACTTAGTCCTTAAAAGAATCTGGAACCCTATTGATTTTCAAGCTCAAAGGTCAAGATCACCGGTCAAATTTTTAGGTGAGGGGATACAACACGCTTTGCGCTGCCCTTGTTTAGGATTAATTAAATACTCCTTAAGTTTTTTGGAGCTTAAACAGAATGGCTCAAATCGGCTATGGTCACCTATGCATGAGCGAGATTGTCCATAGCTGTAATAAAAAGCATTATTCATTTTCTCCGATTGCCATTTTTATAGATAATATTTATTTTTATAGCTAATTAATTTAATAAATAAAGTTTAATTATTTTATCGCTGGTAGATTTGACAAATAAAGCTTAATGTTTTATTGATGTTTAATTTAATAAATAGAGTTTAGTGTTCATGTTTTGTTATTTATTGTTGAACAATAATGGAATATACAGAAATGTAAGTTTTATGGGTAAATTCATACTACCAATCATTGTCTGTAAGATCAACATATGAATCAAATAAAGACTGTCATTCAGGGGATTATGTTATGATTTTCTTATCTATAGCAATAAAAATAACCTCTCAACAGATTAGTTTTTATTGCCATTATATGTAACATTCCTATAGATATTAGTGTTAAGATTATGTCATTCCTGGTGTTAGTTAATGGTATTGTTTTGTTTAAACATGTACAACATGTGCTGATAAGCACTTATTAACTCATACCTGTTAACCTCAGAGATTGTGTATGTGGGAGATCTCCCACATTCCAACTATTTAATGTGGGAGATTTTGCGTGACGAACTTTTTCACACTAAAATTTTTAGATTAAAGCAAACAAAATTTACTGTACAACTTTTATTGTTGTTGCTGAGCAACATTACTTCAAACCACTTTGGTAGGACAATACAGCTTGTTTTGCTGATCTTAGAACAGAGTCACTTGGTTCGTACTCATAACACAACAAGTTTTGATTTTGCTTTGCACATAATAAAGAACAAAGTGTGTCATTGTTCAACTCAGATCTCATATCTGTCTGGATTTTTTTTAACATAGAAAAAATTCTCTCTGTGTCTGCATTTTTAAGATTGGTTGATTTCCTTGTTGAAGCAACTGCTTTTTTTGTGTGAATCTCCATCAGCATGTCTTTTAATATCATATACACCACCATGGCTGACACTAAAATTTGTAGAACAAAGTTTGCAAAATGCCATATTATTCCCTAAAGAAGTAGGCTGCACCCAATCGTATAATTTTGTCCAGTCCTCCAAGAATTTGCAATAATGTTTCTTTTTCTTTGAAGAAGGGGTGCTAGGTCCTGAATTCCAACGTCTCCTTGATTGTGACATAGTTGAACTGTATTTTTTTTTTTTTAAGTTTTTTTCATATTTAAGTAAGTAATTGAACGATACTCGCCTTCAAATTTTCTTTTTTCACAACTTTGATTCGTGTAGTTATCCATTCGATATTGTAAACAACTTACATTATCGGCGTTTCTAGTAAAAACCGAGAGAATTCCGAGTAACAATCGGCTGATTCACGCAAATGTTTTAATGACCCAGCTGATAAAAACAACAAAAATGGCGTCCTAATTTTCGATTTTAATCAAATTTATGGTCGCGGGAGATAATGTGGGAGAAGTATTTCAAAGCGGGAGTTTTTAGTCTCCCGCGCGGGAGGCACATTCTTTGCGGGAGTCTCCCGCGAAATGCGGGAGGGTTAACAGGTATGTTAACTGTATGTAAAAATGATAAAAGTTAATTGTTATAAAGTGAAATTCTAATTATATATACAAACTTATAATAATTTAATTAATTAAAAGATATTTATTTAATAACATTTTTTAGGAGGGATGAGAACATGTACGATTGTGTAGAATTCATATATGAAATTGATTTTTTTGTTGTGTGTATCATTAATATTTTATCTTATAAACTTCTATTTATGTAGCAAGTTGAAGGCATTATTTTTAATAACTGCTTCCAAAACTTAAAAGACGATTAATGTTTTATGAATCAAATCAAGGTATAATGTCATATATTGAAGTGCCTGTACTAAGCCAGAATAATGTACATGTGTGTTGGAGGTATTAATTTTACCTCTTATTAGATGTTGGAATTGTTCTCACATTGTAGTATTAGTTTTTCTTCATTTTATTCTGAAGTTTATGGTCACACCTTTGTCTATGTGTCAGTAGAATTATACAATTTTGATTGACATGAAATGAATTTAAAAAAAAAATGATTGTTGGATTATACCTCAAACTCCTTGTGAAAACTAGGTTAATGTGATAAACGCATGATTAATATTTGGAACAGAAGATGCTGACTCTTTCCAAGCATCAATACTACGGGCAAAAAACTTTCGAGAACAATTTTCATACTCGTACTCCAAAATTGTCCAATCAGAACAAAGTATTTATTTGATATGGTGTTCTGATTGGCTGTTTTATAACGAATACAGAATCGTGCTCAAATGTGTTATGATCGTAAGACCTGGTCTTCATCCTTTTATTTAATGGGTGAGTCGATTGTGTTGATGTTTCAATATATTATTTTAATTTGATTTTACGTTTCACTGGTATTGTTTTGTTGATCATGATTGGGAATTGTTTAGCGATTTGCTATGATTGTTATTTTATTTTATTGTGTCATAAGACAACGGTGTCATATTTTTTTGCCATAGAAAGTGTTAATTATACATGACGATTATTCATGCAGAGGAAATCATTTATTAAAATTGAAAAACAACATTTGCAGTGTTTTTGAATAGAATACAGTTTGAAAAATTATATTTTCATTTTTATCTTATATATAATTATTTATGTGTTAAAACATATGATGTTATATTTTTATAATTAGCTGTAATTTATACAGATATAAGTTAAAGCATATACTAGCTTAAAACATGCACTTTATTATTAACATATATATGTTTAATATAACAGTTGATGTGATGAATGTTTATGTGATGCATTTTATATGTAACATGCTTATTTTTATTAATAAAATTAGATGTATAATTTTTGTCAGTATTGTTAGAATGAATGCATAATTCCTTTTGATATTAGCCATACAAATCTAACATTGACTTGTAGAACATTAAGACAAGTTTGAAGATAACAAAGGGATCTCATTAGCTGAAAATCAAAGGACAGACAACACAGTGTCCAGAGACAATATTCTACAAACCACTACAAAGAAAACTAAAGATTGAGCAATACAAACCCCACTAAAATGGGAGAGGTGAACTCAGGTGTTGTGGAAGGGTAATAATTTCCTGCCCCGTGAACTCAGGTGTTGTGGAAGGGTAATAATTTCCTGCCCCGTGAACTCAGGTGTTGTGGAAAGGTAATAATTTCCTGCCCCGTGAACTCGGGTGTTGTGGAAGGGTAATAATTTCCTGCCCCATTAGTGGCACCAATCATATTGCTCTTGTTAGATATTGGATGATGTAATATGAAAGAGGAAAGAGAAGGACTGGAGATATCTGTGGTCATCTGTGACACAGATATTTCGTAACGATTAGGCAAATCATGATTGCGACCAAAAAACTTTCTAAGTCTTGACTTCAAACTAACCACTAGGAACACTTGGTTCAGTAGTTTTGTTGGTATAAGCAGCTGATAGGAACCATAAACTCGAATATTGAGAGAGAATAACCCGGTTCCAACACAGGAGGGTGAGTGGTCATGTGTTTGCGTGTTGGTGGTATGGATTTTGCCTCTTTCTGAGATTTGCATATTTTATTTTGGAATTGTTCCGATGGTTTGACATTTTTTTTTTTTTTCATTTTTGACATATATTTTTTCATATATGTTGCTACATATAAATGAAAATTTCTTAATGTGAAAAATTGAAATCTCTTATCTATCATTTTCTCTCACCAGCAAGCACTGTCAATTTAGTTGTGTTGCTCAAGGTGTGAATCAGACCGAGCTGTATCTGTTGTGGCCTTCATTTCAAGTTCAATGGGATGGATACGATCAAGTCGGTGATGGGCATGAAATCTTGTATTGATTTGAATACAGATTTATAACAGGGTAATGCAAATAGATTCCTGTGAATGTGATGCTTTCCCAACAGCTTCTGTATAAATGGTACATAGAAGGTCATTCTGAAATATAGGTGATGTATAATGAGGATGACCATGGCTTCGTCTCCGTTAGGTTCAGGTAGGGCTTGATAGAATACATATGCAACAACCATAAGGTGTAGCAGTTCCCAAAATGCAATTCTGTAACCCAGAAGACTATTTTTTCTACATAAAGATGTAGCTGCTAGGTTAGGATTGTTCGTTGTTTAGTTTTGAAAAATATATTCTAACATCAACATGTTTTTTTTTATATACAAAATGTACAAAAGTTGGCAATGAATATAATATACGGTAATCATTTACAGGTCAAATTGCGGTTCCTTACAAACAACAAAAAACAATGGTTTTTTTTATAATAAGCAATGTCTGGTAAAACTCCAATTGCTCTACATTTTATGCAGAATGATTTTGTTTTTGCTTTTGATTTTGACAAGCAGAAATATTTTGTCCATTTATCAGTCGTATTCCATTCAAGATTCCGTCAATATTCTTCACTGTATATCTTTATAAGGATTTCTTCCATTATATGCTTGGCTAAAAATGACATCAATGTTCCATTTATCACAACTAACCTTAAATTGAACTAAACTGAATCGGAAGGAGTTACCAATTAAATAATTCGATACAACATCCAAATTAAGTTAATGAAAAACAGCCTTCAAAATACATACAACTAGAAGCAATTCTATTTCTGCTTCATTAACTTCAAATATTAAATTGATTACAGATCATGGTTAAAAAGATTGTACACCCTGTAATTTAGTTAATAAAAAGACCACAACAACTCCCGTTAATAATTGTTAAAGGAAATTAGACAGCTGGCTGTATCAACAATGTCTGTTATTTGATATCTACTGTCAAAGCAAAAATAAAATTTATTAGGATGGTACGATTTCAAGACATTTATTCTACAATAATGTAGAGGTATTTATTTTATAATTCATTATAACTGATTCTCATCAAGAAATATTTTTTTTATAATTGTAATAAATCTTGATATTCGAAATTTCTAACACATGGATATTGATAAAAACATATTGTCGTAAATCATGCCTCTATCACGTATGTTCCGAAGATAAACTGTAACACATCAAAGGAAAGTATATGAAATTACTTTTCCCCTCTTTGTTCAGATATAGAATGGAACTATTTTCAGACGGAAGGAGTTGTCTGTGAAATTAGGTGAGATTTGCTATGCAAAAGAATACCCAGAATGATGTTAAATCTGCTGATTTTTTTTAAGATGCGCAATATGATTTTACATGTATAATGTAAAAAAGAACCCTATTTTTTTTTTACTTCAACCAAGTTTAACAGTATATTGCATTATTTAGGAAATTTAATGAGAAAACTTAGAACTTTGATACCACTGGGTTCATCAAAAACAGAAAATTGAAGGACGGATAATACTATGACAAAACGAAAAACGACAAATTTAAACTACACAAAACACCAAGGATTGATCACCACGAACTCCAATAGAAGCCGGGATGATCTGCTCCAAAAATGGAATCCGATGTAAAGTCGTATTCCGCATTTGTTGACATGCACGCGAAAGGAACGGGATTCATTGTGAGCAGTAACTCCGATCTATTTAAGGAAATCATGATATGCCACACAAGCTCTGGAACATTTTCTCTACTGAGATACAGAACCTATGTAGTCATTATCATCGGAAGTATAAATATAAAGGAATACAAAATTGCAGTATACTACAGAAATTTTAAGATATATTAAAATACACAATTTATCCACCATTCCTTTAAATGAACAGTCTGCAAGTATAAGCTAGTAATTATTTATTTAATAAAGAATTACAAGACAACCGAACCATCCTAAGCCAGATAACTGATATATCCTATTCAGATCCTATCAGAGTGTCGACAAAGTTTGTTTTTAATTCCAAACTGTTAAGGAACCTATTATTAAACAAACCTGATAGTACTATAATTGTTTTATGGTTGATTTCAGTGAGCTGGACTTTAACTACAGATACATGTTACATAGCTTTCATTGGTAATATCCCATGACAGTAATTCGTAGCCTTCATTGTACTGTAGTAGTTGTAAGTAAATCTTATCACGACAACGTATTACCCAATGTCATACCATCATTAAGTTCTTTCATGTTAAACGGTTCTCCATTGACTGTCTAGACTACACACATAGACAATTTTATGTAACTTAATAGCACTCTCTTTGGTAAATTAACTTTCAGTATTTCAAGTCTTCATTTTTAGGACAAAAAGATTACATCTGTGACTATATGCTAGCATAGGACCCACTATAAATTTAAGATGCCGAGCTACAATTTTGCAACTAAACGAACCTTTCTAGAAAAAAAAGCATGAGATCTGTGAAAATATGTTAGCATAAGGCATCATAATAAAATTAGAATTAACGAGGGTATCGCTTGTCAAGTAGTCAATCATTCGGCACTGAATTTACAGTTCCAAATTAATGTCAATATTACTCCGGCATAGGTAGCCACAGCTGACTTTGGCTATCTTGTTTTGGGAATTTGATTTACTCCCAAAGACTTTAATGTTATTTGGCTTTCTAATATTTTGACAATGACCTTTTCTGACGAAGTTTATTCAAGAAACAAGCCATGTATTTTAAATTACATATCTACGTTTTTATTCTTGATGTCTATACAAAGTTGTCATCCCCGAAAATGACATCTTTGATATACTTTCGTAGTGTATCTTCATTAAAAATTTATATACTGTACATTGCTATGTTTTGTAATATGAAATATTAATTTTGCTTAACATAATTAATTACAGTGGTATGTATCACTGTGAACTATTAATTAATCAATATAAATATAGTTGAGAGGGTGATAGATCAGATTGTTAACCTGATGGCCACTTGCGTACGTCAGGATTAATCCAAGGATGTGATCCAAGCTAAAGTCTAGCTTATTTTTTTAAGTTCACTTGCACACCTTCGTTTTATACATGAATCCGGTTCAGGTATCGAGTTCAACTCTGAACCTTGTATAGGGCAGGTTTAAATAGATGATGAAATAATCATGGACGATTATATTGATGACATAGATAGGATAAATGTTGTGGAAAGGTTGACAAGACGGGAACAAGTGATTAGGGAGCGACAAATTCCTTTTCTAAGCTGCAGTAAAAGAGGGACAACAGAAATATTGTGAAACTGTTTACTCGCGTAGTGGCATAAATCACATGTGGATTTTGAAAAACTCGAAAGATCTTTTGGATAACCTTAAATCAAGATCTTTCTCTCAAGTATCCTCCATCAAAACTTTTGATTTTTCAACTCTATAAACCACCCTACCGCATGACAAATTAAAAACCCGCTTAAAAGAAATAATCCACAAAGCTTTCAGTCATAGAAACGATGGCTCAAAATTTGTTGTGTTAGGCTACAATTCCACATATTTTCAAAAAGGTAAAACTTACTACTCCGAGGACCAAGTGATCAGTATGCTGGAATTCCTCATCGATAACATATTTGTTTCCTTTGGAGGGACACTGTTTCAGCAGGTCGTCGGCATACCAATGGGTACGAATTGTACCACTCTTCTAGCCGATTTATTTCTCATATCAGTCGGAGTTTCTTCAAAAACTTGTTAAAGATAAGAAGATTCCTGAAGCTAGAGCCTTTAATTTCACATACAGGTATATTGATGACGTTTTATCTATCAATAATTCTAGATTTGCAGAATTTCTTCCATTGATATATCCTCCAAAGCTGGAAATTAAAGAGACTACAGATACAGCTTCGTCAGCATCATTTTTGGACTTATACCTTGAATTTGACGACAGTGGTCAACTCAATACTAAAATTTATGATAAACGAGACGACTTCAATTTTAAAATCATAAATTTTCCTAATATGTGCAGCAATATACCAGCCTCTCCTGCATATGGTATTTACATCTCGCAATTGATTTGTTATGCAAGAGCTAGTAGCAATTATTCTGATTTCTTGAAGCGTCATCTTTGTCTGAAAAACAGGCTACTGGACCAGGGCTATAAAAAGATTCGCCTTATTCGATCTCTTAAAAAGTTTATATTCCGATATCAAGATCTTGTCGAAATATATTCTGTCTCTGCAGATACAATGGTAAAAGATACATTTTCATATAGTGAAAATGTATAAAGATAAGGATTTGGTATACGTGGTGTACAATGTCAAAAATATTTTTTGTGAATGTGTGTCGTAAAAATGCTTTTGACATTTACTGTCGTAATTAAAATACTTCAAAGGACTCATAGTTATTGATGGTGATGGTTCACGAGATATATTAGATACCCTCCTAACTTAATTTAGTACTGTTTGACTACTAGTTTACCTATTTTTTCCAGTATTGTTATAAATGCTGTTATGGTGACAACCGGAACCTTTGAACCGTAATGAAACGAGAGGTTGGCGCCGTAAAATCTTATTCAATCCACCATTTCTTTAGAAATGCCTGTACCAAGTCAGGGCCATTGCGGTTTCCCAGTTTCCCGGTTGTTGACTGATTTTGTCTGTTTATTGACTTATGGCCACTTGCGTACGTCGGAATTAATCCCGGATCAATGTGATCCAAGCTTTTAAAAGTCTAGCTTATTTTTTTAAGTTCACTTGCGCACCTTCGTTTTATACACGAGTACGGTACAGGTATTGAGTTCACCTCAGAACCAGGTATAGGGCAGGTTTAAATAGATGATCAAATAAACATGGACGATTATATGATGACATAGATAGGATAAATGTTGTGGAAAGGTTGATAAGACGGGAAGAAGTGATTAGGGACTGACAAAACCCTTGTTAAGCTATTCTGAGGATGAATTTATTGATAGATATAGGCTGAATAAGGAGTGTGTATTGACAATATTAGCTGAAATAAGAGACCGTTTGGAACCAAAACAGAAAAAGTTATCATTAATTTCGCCTCTTAATCAGTTTTTAATTGCATTACGATTTTTTTGGGAGTTTTTTGAAAGTATCAGAAGATTTGTTCGGTGTTCACGAAAGCACGGTTTCACGTATAATGAAGCGGGTATCCATAGCACTTGCTTCACTGAACAAACAATATGCTAAGTTTCCATCCGGAAATAAAGTTCCAAGAAATTCAAAGGCAGTTTATGAAGCAAAACATAATTCCTGGTATTGTAGGTGCTATAGATTGTACACATATTCCTATCCAATCACCAGGAGGGGATACGGCAGAATTATTCCACAACAGAAAAGGATTTTTTTCCATGAATGTTCAGGCAATTTGTGACCATCAGCCGATTTTGTACGGGATTTTAAATTTTTCCACAAAGATTTCAATTGTGTCAAACTTCTTTTATGTACACCATGGCGAGAATTAAATTATTTTCCAATATTTTCGCATTCTTTGTTCTCTTTACTGATCATTTTCCCGTCGTTTTGTTTACTTTCAATTATACCTTATTTACTGTCAACTAACTCAATTAATACTGTCTTTTCTAATTCAGTAAAATTCGGAGATTTCTTGCTAGCCATTACTGATCCAATTTATCATCAAAACTTAAACACAGGCATAAGCTGTATTCACGTAAAAAATTGCTGAGTGACACATTAGCAAGCCAACAACAACTCACCTTAGTACAGCTTAACCTAGGTTTAAGTCTGGATTACCTGATCGCCCGATCAACAGGTAAATCGGAGTTACTTGAGCTGGACGTACGCAAGTGGTCAATAGGCTGAATAAGGAGTGTGTATGGACAATATTAACAATAAGAGACAGTTTGGAGCCAAAACAGAAAAAGCTATCATCTATTTCGCCTCTTAATCATTTTTAATTGCATCGTCATCATATGCATTCTGTGGGCTGTTGATCTGCTGGGGGAAGCATTTCCGTTATAGCATTTGAAAATCCGTCCAGGTCATTTTTAGCAGGTCCTCCACCAGTTTTCGTTTTTTCTCTCCTATCCTTAGCAACAGCTGATTTTGTACGGGCTTTTAAATTGTTCCACAAAGACTTTAATTGTGTCAAGCTTCTTTTATGTACACCATATGGCGAGAATTAAATTCTTTTCCAATATTTTCCCATTCTTTGTTCTTTTTACTGATCTTTTTCCCGTCGTTTTGTTTACTTTCAATTATACCTTTTCTACTGTCAACCAACTCAATTAATACTGTCTTTTCTAATTCAGTAAAATTCGGAGATTTCTTGCTAGCCATTACTGATCCAATTTATCATCAAAACTTAAACCCAGGCATAAGCTGTATTCACGTAAGAAATTGTTGAGTGACACGTTAGCAAGCCAACAACAACTCACCTGAGTACAGCTTAAACTAGGGTTAAGTCGGGGTTACCTGATCGCCCGATCAACAGGTAAATCGAAGGGTAACAATCTGATCTATCACCCTCTCAACTATATGTTATTTAATTTGTTATACTGAATGTTTTCACTTTCTCGTTTGCAATGATGTGTTTTCTCATTTTAATGTCTTTTCCATTTTAATGGAGTTTTTTCTTCATTATAATGTTTCAATTGATTCATAATCATCAAATTGAGGCTCGCAATGAGAGGGTGACAGCAAAATGATTGTTACCCGCTGATCCATGTGTCAGAGCAGAATGTTACCCTCGTCCTATCTAATAAAATTACAGCTTGCATACATCAAGTATAATAATTAATAATGACTGCATAAAATCAAATAGCAGTATTTAAGTGATATTTTAATTGACAACACATTTATATGTTTGGTTAATGTGTTTTTCAACAACCAGTATCCATTTCTGTGGGTGCCAACTGTGCTTCTCTTCCTGCAGACTTACTGTTGTTATATTCGTATGACCCAAACTTTATGCATGGGCTTTTTGCAAAGAACGAGAAGACGCTAGACCGGCCTTTAATTGATTTCACACCCTGCAATATCGATGATTTTCTTTCAATGAATAATTAGTATTCAATATAATTTTATACGATAACGTATAGTTGTATGCTTTTGATCAACATCTTGATAACAGTAACATTTGGTTGTTCTTCCACAGTGACTATCGTATGATTGATACATTTGCAAGGGATCGGACCATAAAACTAACTAAACTCGCCCACTTTTTAAGTGTCTATACCAAACCATTAAACTGACCGGTCAAGTATTATTAAACTGACCGGTCAAGTATTATTAAACTGACCGGTCAAGTATTTGTGTGCTGGAGGTATCAATTTTGACTCTCTCTGCGATTTTTCATTTGGAATTTGGAACTGTTCCGACAGTGTGGTATGCTTTAGTTTTCATTTTATTAATTCAACCAGATGATAGCATAGCGAAAGACTATGCAATCTACTGGTGCATGTCCATTGATACAACTGTATGTGGTGAAAAACCAGGAATTTATTAAAAAATTGACGGAATTATTCTCGCATTCTAGTTTCCTCCACCAATAAAACTGGCCCCCATAAAATTACGGAGATAAATATGCTGGTAATCAGCAGCCATACACTAAAGAGGAACAGGCACTGCAAGGACTGAAAAAAGAACTAAAGCAACTGTTCAACATCTCACATTTATACTGACTAGCACCAGCCATCATCTAGAATTATACCGGCTTCTGTCGATGTTATTGTTGTTCTTGTGTAATAAAGGACAGGGGTGGTTCGTAATGTTGTAATTGGTTATATAATTATCAAGCAGTAATATTTATTGATAAATATTATTGGTAGTAAATATGTTTACAATTATATCTACGATTGGGAGAAGTGATTTAATCTATTTCAGTCAATGTTGATATGGTATGTATCAGAGGATGGAACAATTAAGTTATGAGTTATGTTATGGTTATGTAGATACACTTAACCCGTGTAACAATTATCATTGATTTAAAATGTTAGACTGTAGATTACGATACAGTCTGTTCATTATTAACCACAGAAAAAATACCGATTAATATTTATTTTTGTGTCATTCATAAAACAAATCATTAGAAATAATGATTTTAACTAAAATAAGTTGTCAAGGTAGGGATTTTAATTATGTTTGTGTATTGTTGTACATATGACATATTGGCCACTTGCGTACGTCGGGATTAGCCGGATCAATGTGATCCAAGCTTAAGTCTAGCTTATTTTTTAAGTTCACTTGCGCACCTTCGTTTTATACATGAGTACGGTTCAGGTATTGAGTTCAACTCTGAACCAGGTATAGGGCATGTTTAAATAGATGATCAAATAAACATGGACGATTATATTGATGAAAAAGATAGGATAAATGTTGTGGAAAGGTTGATAAGACGGGAACAAGTGATTAGTGACCGACAAAACCATTTTTTAAACTATTCTGAGGATGAATTTATTGATAGATATAGACTGAATAAGGAGTGTGTATTGACAATTTTAGCTGAAATAAGAGACAGTTTGGAACCAAAACAGAAAAAGTTATCATCAATTTCGCCTCTTAATCAGTCTTTAATTGCATTACGATTTTTCAATATTTTCCCATTCATTGTTCTTTTTATTGATCATTTACCCGTCGTTTTGTTTACTTTCCATTATACCTTTTCTACTGTCAACCAACTCAATTAATACTGTCTTTTCTAATTCAGTAAAATTCGGAGATTTCTTGCTAGCCATTACTGATCCAATTTATCATCAAAACTTAAACCCAGGCATAAGCTTTATTCACGTAAGAAATTGTTGAGCGACACGTTAGCAAGCCAACACCAACCCACCTGAGTACAGTTTAACCTAGGGTTAAGTCTGGTTACCTGATCGCTAGATCAACAGGTAAATCGGACTTATCTGAGTTGGACGTACGCACATTTTCAAGACGGCATCAATAATAGGTCGTCAGCGTCAAATTCGTAGTCGGAAATATCTGGGCTAGCCATATAGCTTACACACATGTGCATTCGACGTAGGAATATAGCATTCCTTCAGGCATGTCAACTGCAGATTTGACAACTCTCGATAGCCAATGAAAATACGCGTTACATTATAATTTCATTAGATTATATTGACCTCATTGGAAGGCTATATTTGTATAATATATTTATATTTTTACACTATCTATAGAGCTCCATATAGTTTTCTTAAATAGTTGTTTATATTAATACACATTAGAAATATACCACGATTTAATTTCTTTATTATTTTAAATGTAAGATCATCAAGGGGGGCATTTTCTGCTCTCAGTAGTCGATGTTTGTTTTTAAATGTTTCTGTACAGTTTGTATTGTTTGTTTTTTAATGCTTGAATTTATTCCATAAATTTGCCCTTTGATATATAATTTGTGAACATAAATCGCAAATATTACTTTGACATATAAATTTATGTTGCCGCCTCCGTAGTCTCGGCAATATCGCCCATAGTTCGTGCTGATGAAATGTCTACTCAATGTCTCAAAAATCAGTAAAGATTAATGTGTTTTACTGGTTGACATTTACCTTTTTCAGTCCAAGGTTTTTGTACAACAGTGATATTAGCATTGATAAAGCTTAGTATTAATAAAAGACAATACATTTATAAGAATAACAATCAATGTTTCATAACTCTGTTGTACAAATTACGTGATTCCCATGATTAGAAATTACTATTGACAAATATACTAGGTCATTCGTCTCCTAATTCAGTTTATCTTAGGAATTGTGTAACACTAAGAAAAATTGATTGAATGTATTTTTTCTCCGAGTTTGGCATTGTTAAAAAAAAACATAACTATTACTAGTTCAGTATATTTGGCGTGATGGAAATACCACACATTCCAAGAGAGAGAGAATGAGAATAAATTTAAATTAAGTTAGTAACAGTGATGGTCGGTTTAGAACGAGACCTCACAACAGCGGAAATGCTTTGGATTTGTTCATTGTGGCCTTTCCATTTGTGCATAGCAACATTCCAGCATCACCGGTATATGGAGTACATATCTCTCAGTTGTTCCTCTCTGGATTCTATCTATAGAGGGTTGCTGCAAACAAGACAGCTACTGAACCATGGAATCCTAGCGAGTAAGTTGTCGTAAAATCACGTTCTGAATCTGTTTCGTTCGCATAAGATTATATTTGGTCTTATCACATTAATGAATGGTCAACAGCATAAAAGAAGAAATTGGCTATTGTCTGTCACAAAGAAAAGAATGAATCAGCCAACCAAACGCTTCCTTACTTCTATTGGAAGTAGATTACCAATACGATGTCAAACTTACATAATCGTCAATTATCTGCCATATAAAATATATTCCTACGTATTTGAATATGACTTATTTACACTGCAGCTGTTTGCTATTATCCCTAATATATTATGTTTTTTTTTCAATTTCGATCATTTGGGACGTTATATGCATTTTATGAATGATACAAATTAATAAAACAATATATACACATGTTGCCACTGAGTCTACAGTGAATATTGAACAGACTGTATCTTAATATATCGTCTACCATTTAAAGTCAATGGTGATTGTAACCTGGGTTAAATATATCTTCATAAATATAACAAAGATCATAACTGAATTATTCTAGCCTCTGATATATGGCATTCAACATTGACTCAAATAGATAACATTTTTCTCGGTCAAATTCGTCCGTTCAGTAGTCAGTGCTTTTGCACTGAAGTGGTTTAATAGATATGTCACTATCGAGAGTTACCGTCCCTAAATTATGTACTGCTTCTCAATCTAAGATTCTGTTCCATCAGTCATGGGTGACCTTCTGTACGGCGAGTTTGGCTATCCTGTTTATTCCCTTTGGGTTTCTTGTTCCATAATGACATTTCAATTACTTGGCTTGTCTATCTCTTTGAGCGTACCAAGGGTTAGGGTTATAGTGCTAAACCCCACTTTCAACAATATTTCAGTCGCGGTCAGTTTTATTGGTGGAGGAAACCGGAGTACCCGAAGAATACCACCGAACTGCCGCAAGTCACTGACAAACTTTATCACATAATGTTGTATCGAGCGGGATTCAGAATCTCAACGTTATTAGTCATAGGCACTGATTGCAAAGGTATCCCACTATTGTACGATCATGACTACAACGGTTCCCGTTTTTATTCTAAGCATAAGATAATTACCAGTAAAACTATATACACTGCATACAGGACTTTTGATACATGTGTGAAGTTGCAATACAACTATTGATAAAGTATTATACGAAAATATAAAGACAGAAATATAAAAGTACACGATTCAAATTAATTTTCACTCCAATGACATGGTTGCGTAAGCAGTGTGAACCAATGATAATTAAATGGCGCCTTTGTGTCAATATAGGTTAGCTATATTACAAATGGAATACATTGTTTCAACATTATATTTTTGATTAAAACGAATATGAATGAGTATAAAGAAATCGTACATTTAACATTTAGGTCAGCGATCCTGAATTCATTTTCCTTCTTACGAAACAAAAATCTGATTTCTTAAAATAAAAAAAAATGGTGATTTTTCTAGGAAATTGTGAAGATACCAAAGGGTATTCAGAAGCCGTTATGCTGTTACTCGAAAAAGGACAATCAATATAATGTCCAAAAGAAAAAAGACAAAGCACTACACTAAAAGCTAAAGATCGAGCAACACGAACCCTAATACAAACCGTGGGTAAAGTCATGTGCTCCGGAAAGATGGCAGTTCCTGCTCCACATGTGGGACTCATCAAGCTTCTCTTCTTTCAGACCCATTGATAAGTCATGAAGTTACCAATTTTATTTTTGTTGAAAACTGCATGCTTAAGAATTTAACGATGCACATTTAATTTAATCGAAGAAAGTCCACCCTACAAAGACTTATAACAAACCCATCGGATTTCATCTTAACATGACAATTTGAGATATAAAAACAACATAATAGATTTACATTCAGGGCAATTTAAAACTCATAATACGAATACAACACTCACCTATCCCAAAGGGGGAAATATCATCATTCAGTTAAATCATCAAAACTCTAGATCGATAAACTAATTTTATATTTAAAGAACCATTCCTTATTGTTGACATTATCTTGCAGTTTAGACTATAGAATATCAATAAGACAATTGGCAATAAAGAATAAACTATCAATATTCACTGAATTTTCAATTAACGTCTTTAATTGATAACAGAGTAACGACAACAACAAACATTGAAACAGATTAAAAGTAATTACACGTAAACTGTGCTCCTCTTTTCGCCGACTTATCCCTTTATTCGTATGAGACATACTTCATACAGGGGCTTCTGAAGAAAAACGAAAAGAAACTAGCCCGATCCTTTCATTTCACGTTCCGCTATATAGATGATGTCTTTTCACTGAATAATT
>MJUT01053125.1:85039-148564 GCA_002080005.1 Gigantidas platifrons | reverse complement strand
GGTAATCAGAAGCCGTAAATCTAAGATACCACAGGGGTAATCAGAATCCGTAAATCTAAGATACCACAGGGGTAATCAGAAGCCGTAAATCTAAGATACCACAGGGGTAATCAGAAGCCGTAAATCCAAGGACAGACATTACAATGACCAAATGAGAAAATACAAAAACTCTGGTACTCCGGAAGGAAAAACAGTTCCTGTTCCACTAGTAAATTTGTTGGCATGCTGATAGTACATCATATCAAATGTCTTGTGATTGTTTGATCATTTAATTCATTTATAGTTGAAAATACTTTATTTGTTTAGGAAGTACTAACACAATGTGTGTGTGTGTGTAGACAACAAATTAATGAACATGTTGTTTCTATTAAGTACATGTAACTATTAAGTCACAGACTGAGTCAGCTTTATATGTAGAACTGGATATTCTTGCATACATTTTTGCAATTTAATATGTGTCAATTTAATCGCCTATTCTCAAATATATTGATGATCATTGGTAGAAGTGTAACGTATTGTTTTTATAGAGAAATATAATTTAGAAAAGATATGATATATTATTTTCTTTCTATCTGATCACAGTGTTCGTTTGTGGACATGCATCTGTTCAATAATTTGGTTCAAATGACGTTTTGATTTCAGTTTATAACTGACAGAAAACATTACTATTGTCATATGATTTGTAGCTTGAACAACGTCTATGTTGCCGTTGTGTCTGCAATGTTCCTGATCGGGACTGTCGAAATCCAGTTATAAGCTAGCATGAAAGAGTTCAGGTCAGTAGTGATAACATTGTGAAATAGGTTTTAATAAAAAAATAAAAAAAAAGTATAACTAGACCGGTATCTATTGTATCCCATATAAATATATTAAACTATGATTCGTATATGGCTTGATGTCAGTGAACATCCCAAATACGTACGAAACTTCAAGGAAGATGGTTCTAATTAACAAAATAATTAATCAGTAGATATAGAGGTAAATATCCAATAAAAATACAGTACTTTGCCGGATTATTAAATGAATATAAATTAAGCTTAGTCCTTCTGTACTGTCTAGACTCAAACGTCTAATGTGTTTATACGAACCTATCAGTCAGTTTCCTTTTAATATCAGATTTTGCTAAAAATCACAACAATGTACTTTTGGAATAAAAGTGACGGATATGATATTTGTAGGATTACTTACCTCATGTTGTGTTTCCTTGTTGATAGCTCCGCACCTGAGATATTAAATTATATGCACTATTTAACATCAAAACGACGAAGATATCCAGATGGAGCGTTTATCAGCAGAAGTCAAGAGTATCGCTCTGCATGATAGATGCCGCTTCAAACTCATATTAAGGTATGGGTTTCGCAGCTCATTGTTGAAGACCGTACTATTACTGGGAAATACAGAACAGCAACAAAGGTGATGTTCCTTTACTTCAATTTGTGTCTAAGTGTAATGTTGAATAGTCTTTCATGTTCATTCACATGCATATCCTTTCTTTCTAATATGCATCAGGAGTAGATAAAGAATCTCATATACAGATAACTACAGAAAGGTTAAACAAAGAAAAACAAAAAGGGTTATTGGGTTACACGCAATTTTCAACAATATGTCAGTTATATCGTGGCTGTAAATCGTATTGGACGGTAGAGGAAGCCCAAGTGTACCGCCAGAGAAAACCACTGACTAGACGCAAGTCACTGACAAACTTTATAACTTTATTGCCTTTGAACTCCTAATAATAGTGGCGATGAGAACTGATTGCATTGATAGATGTGAATGTAACGGCTACGAGGGCCCTAAAATGGACATGGAGGTACAATGGTCAGGTCAAATATCAACACTGGGGAGATAGGAAATAATCTACTACGAGATGTGTTGTCAAGGTACATTGCAAAATATATTTCAATACAGAGCGTTAAGGAGAAAGAGCAAATATTGGTTGGCTCGGAATCAGGATAATGCGTCCGAGTGGAGAGACATGTCTATTCGCGCATTGTTGTTTCAGTAAGCTTGCACTAAAACAATCCAACTAAGCGTATTGGTCTAGTACAAAGAGGACCTCATCATCATCTCATTGGAAATTAACATGTTCTGGCAATGATATAGCTGAAAAATTGCTGAGTTGGTGTTGAACAACAATCACCCCCTCGCACAATCTTTTCATAATGTAGATGGCATAAAAATATCCTTACAAGAAACGATAAGCAGTAAACAGTATGGAATATCCTTACAAATATCAGACGATCGTTGGAAAATGTCCTGATACATGTAATGTTGGCGTGTTAATAACTCAATATCGTAGACGTCACGTTTACATGCACCATATCTAAACAATATTTACGTCTATCCAATTCTTCAATTCCAAATATTTATAAAATTTTGTTTTTCATCACGCTGTTATGCACACCTTCTGTATCTGTTTTGTACACATCGAACTGTTGACTTGTTATTTTGAGCGTTCAACAAATTTTATTTGTAGTATATAAATACGTAATCAGACAGAAATAGACAGAGATCAAAATATTATGGTCTGCTTTCTAAAGAGACAAATGGATCATATCATTCTTAAGTAAGATTTTTACAAATATATAAACAACAGAATTAACATGATGAACAAATATACTAGACAAGGAAACAAATCATTATATATACATACACCTTACTTGTCTACAGTGATTAAAAGGTATAAAAAATATCTTAAATTTTGAAACGTGATTATAGGCCCGTTCGATTACCGGATCTCAAAGACCTACTTGGCATTCAAATCTTTTGACATTGAACATAAAGCTTATCCCAGAAACGCCTCGTGTGCACTACCTTTTTGCTGCTATCACTGGGTCGATACCTTTGCTGGTAGTCTATTAGTCCCCGAGGGTATCATTCGCCCAGCAGTCAGCACTTCGGCACTGACATGTTCTATTAGTTCTAATTTGTCATCGAAATTTACAATTCCTAAATCATGTAATTATTATGTCAACCAAGGTTCTCCCTCATGGCATATGTGAGCTTATCCAATTTTGATTATCCTGTTTAGGTCCTTTCGTTTTTTTTTCTTGCTTCAATGTTACAATACTTTCCATTTTATAAAGTACCACACACACATGGAATGTCTTCATGTTTTTCCAAAGCCACTAATCTCATCCGTTCTTAAGTACTTTAATCATTCTTTCATAGAGTCGCTGTATTACAACGGTGACCAATGATATATTAAACTTTTGGCAGCAGAAAACATAGATATATAATTAGTAGATATGGACAACCTGCTAAGATCAAACAATTCATGGTAGAGAAATCTGATTATTTGAAATGCCCTCTTCATCTATGAATGCTATGTTCAAGCGTAACATGATCAACGATTCCACTGGTTCGCCATATGGGGGTCTTTGTAATCTTCATTATCTTCGTCAATTCTTATATATCTAGCTGTATAACTACATCACGATATACAAATATGCTAAGTAATCAACATGGTCATATATTTTGTGGTATGAATGTTTTTCAGTTTTTGCTTATGTTGTATATAGAGATTAATGCGTGAACTTTTCCATATCAACCCGGGTATCATATCGAGTCTCCATATAAGTCCAGACGGGGACTGGCATGGGTCAAGGAATGATATTGAAAGGTTATGTATTAATATTTTTATCATATACTTTCGACAAATTGTTATATGAAGCAAATAAAAAAAAATGAAATAATTAAATGACTTTATGTGAAGTTTTATTGTGTATTCAACAGATATATTTTCAGAACACTATTGTCAAACAAGAGCATCTCTAAATATAAATATAAATATAAATGGTAACATGTCCTATTTTTTGAAACATAGAAAATATAAATGCTATCTTTTCTGTCGTTTTTCTTCATTTACCGTGAATCGTTTTCATTCAAAGTCATTTTACGTTCTCTGTGATATTATCATCTATCATCTAATATTTCCAAGATTTTTATATAATGTGGTCTTCTTGGAAGACAATTGTCTCCCTCTCCTCTCGATTTGTCAATAGTACATGCATCCTTACTGCCATACTGACCACCTCCACCGATTCTTGTTGACACGATTAGTAGGGATATAACAAGGGTAAACAAGTACTTTTAACAATTTACTTTGGGTTTCATATTTTTCATTGAGTGTGAAATATGATTAAAAAAAAAGTAGTTTTCGCAAACAGTGATGTGACCTTTTTCTCACCCTCATCATTGTGCATCAGTTAATGTTTGAAATCATACGACTCCGAAAATACCGGAAGTAACTTGCACAAGACGCACTATTACGATTTTTCCCCTCTGTTATGGTTTATCAGCCTGTGGGTGAAATTATGGTTAGTTTACTACCGATCATTACACATATGCAAAAACTATCATATTAATGCTAAGTATATGATAAAGAATGTCATCAATGATAATTTTGTATAAAAGAACAATTTGGCATCAGACAAAGCACTATAATTTTCTTTTAAGTTGCAAAACAATGGAACTAAAATTTAACAGTTATCTATATTCATGAGGGATCAGCGTATTACAAGCAACAAATCAAAACATAAACATAATACCATTACAGAGAGTACCTTTATATCCTTAGTACACATTTAGTTGCTAAAATGGTATATGTTTTAACGAATAATGCCATACCGTCAGAACAGTTCCAAAATCTTACTGGAAAATCATAGGAACAGAGGTAAAATCGACACCCTTAACACACATGCATGTATAAATGATAACTTACTCTCATGGATAGGAGTTGGGGTTAGGGGTTAAGTTTATGGTGCTTAACACCACATTCAACAATATTTCAGCTGAATCATAGAGGTCAGTTTTATTGATGGAGGAAACCCCCGACCTGCTGCAAATCACTGACAAACTTTATCACGTATTGTTGGATCGAGTAAACCTCGCTCTAGCGGGGTTCGAACTCACACATTAGTGGGGATAGCCACTGATTCCATAGGTAGTCATAAATCCAACTACCACACGATCACGGCCATGACGACCACTTCTCGTGGATTGATAGTGCCATTTTAATCAAATAAAAAGGGGCCGGGATAAACATTCTTTTACATGCAAGTGTTTCCCAGATGTGTTTATAACGTGAACCCTAACACACCATCGGCTGAGCAGCATTGCTGTTAAGCGCACTGAGTCATATTCTTGAACCTGATACTTGTTGAAATAATTCGTCGTGACGCAGGTTCTAAAAAGGATCCGATTGCTTTAACCGTCAATTCACAGCCATCGAAAGATACAAATGTATAACAGGGAAACAGTGGTCACAATGAACCAAAATATAATCGTAAATGTCATTTCTGTCGTCATTTGGATATATTTTGTAATTGATCAGTTGTTTTGCTTATGAAAAGTAAACAAAATTATCTTTTTACACTATTTCGTATCATGGCTTATGCGTACCAAGATATATCACGACATTTGGAGAAGAAGAAAACAAACAGACATTGTTTTTTCACGTTAACGATAGACTTGTCAGTGTTTTGACATGGTATCTACATAATTAAGGGCCTAGTAATAACCACATTGGAATCAAGGACAACTATTTGACAAGTTCGGGTCAACTACTGTAGCATGAACATCTTCTATCGGCCTTGATATGACTTTTCATAGACAGGCACGAATGGAAAGCTTTTCATGTTTGGTCTCTCTGAAGCCCTATCAAATATGTATCATTTGCTCTAATACTCTTAATATGTTCATTTTCATAAGATCTAGTTTCGTCCATTTTAAATAAATATATGGCTTTCCAATATTTTTTTTAATAATTATAGAAGAAAACATAATGGTTATGTTTAACAATGTAATTGAAATTACTACTGATATATTTTATGAGGAATATTTTATCTTTGAAATTATGGTTTCTAAATAAGGTAATTTATTACAATTAAGGTCAATCTTTCTCAGACATATGTAGCGGCTATCCTATTCTATATTATTTGACTGTTTCCAGTATATCGAAGATGAGCGTACCTGATGACTGTTATCCAAGAAGCACATCTTGTTCACTAAATTAGAGATGGTCGTTAGATATTCACCTAGATCGACCTAGTTCATTAAATGCTTGTACAAAGCAGTAAGATGAGTTTGAAGATACCAAAGGGGGCAATCAGAATCCGTATATCGAAGAACAGACAACACAATGGCCAAAAGAGAAAGTACAAAAGGACAAACAAAGATCTACAAAACATACATATAAAATTAAAGGTCGAGTAACACGAACCCCACTAAAAACCGGGGATGTACTCAGGTGCTCCGGAAGGGTAAGCAGTTCCTGCTCCACTAGTAACCATCTTTTCGTAATGTGAATGCATGTGTTCAAATATATTTCATTGAATGGAGAAGTGACAAAAAAAAACAAAAAAAAACCGTCAAATTTAGTGCGCACGACGCGTTTCTGCAATAACCATAATAATATTTTATTTCGATAAATTAAGCAATAGGATCGGACACACGTTATTGTAACTTATATTAAGTCTTCTCCTTACATGTACAATACACATAATATATATGACAGCAAGACATATGTAAGACATAGTATTAGGAATGAGAGGTAAACAAAAGAGTTATGAATTAATGTTAACAGGGACAAAAAGGAGAACAATCAGAAAAACAAATATAAGAAAACTCTAAAGGTGATGCCTTGGAGTACAACATCTTTTTGTCTGCTTAATTAAAAAAACGAGCTTTCTCAAAAATGTTCAAATTAATTTGATCATTCCCAAACAATAGTGTTTCAATATTAATTTCAATAATTATATTCATTAAATCATTGAATAATGATATCCTCTGCTTATAATATAATTGGCATTCTAAAAGGAAATGAATGGCATCAATAATCTTCATCAGGTACGCCCAAATTCGAAAGATTGGAAAGTAAAATATTTAAAAGTCTTTGGGAGCAATAAAACAAAAGGGCATAAAAGGAATAACCAAAGAGCCTAAAAGGAATAACCAAAGGGCCTAAAAGGAATAACCAAAGGGCCTAAAAGGAATAACCAAAGGGCCTAAAAGGAATAACCAAAGGGCCTAAAAGGAATAACCAAAGGGCCTAAAAGGAATAACCAAAGGGCCTAAAAGGAATAACCAAAGGGCCTAAAAGGAATAGCCAAATGGCCTAAAAGGAATAGCCAAATGGCCTAAAAGGAATAACCAAAGGGCCTAAAAGGAATAACCAAAGGGCCTAAAAGGAATAACCAAAGGGCCTAAAAGGAATAATCAAAGAGCCTAAAAGGAATAACCAAAGGGCCTAAAAGGAATAACCATAATTAAATAAGTTCGCCCATGCCTGAGGGAAGACAACCTTAGTTTTCATAATTATATTATTTAAAATAATTTGTTTGTAATTTTACTCTTCCATATATATGCACAAACTAATAATATTCTTACAAATGTAAACATGATTCTAAGACAGACAAAAAGAGATATCAAACAAATATCAATAACAGCGTAGATATCGGGTACAACATCGAAAGAGTGGAAAGCCAAATAATTTAAAAGTCCTTGAGGCTATAAAACCGAAATGACCTACACAGGATAGCCCAAATCATCAATTTTACCTATGTCTGAGGTTAAGGAACCTTCGTTTTAACCATAATTACATTATTTTATAAGAACTGTAAATTTCAAACATAAATATATCTGATAAGCCATGTTAATGCCGAAGCATTGACTACTGAGTAGATGGTATCTATCTGGGACTAATAGTCTACTACCATAGGTATCCATCTGAGCACATTATAAACTAATCTTTTCTTATCCCTAAAACATCCAGGAAAACAATATTGAATCTTAGTGATGTATAATTAACTGAAAAGTCACTAATTGATTGACAGAAAAACATTGGATTTATTAGTGTTCATGAAATATTGCATGTATTCGAAAATACTTTACACTGGTCAATATTGTGTCATTTACGATAAATATCACCTTGTTACTACGTATACCTATGCACTATAGATAATCATTGACTATACTGAATCATAGGAAGATAATATTTAATGAATTGTCCGTTACTGAAGACATGTTTTCTACCTTTTATATTGAAATTCGATATATAAAAATATATGTAAAAACAGTATATGGCTGTAGTTTTGCTTGAGTTTGGATTTTCGGGTTTGCGGTACCACTCCCTTTGCAAACATACATAACTACCATATTCTGGGTTCGTTGTTTTGGTTGTTTTTTTTTTTCGTTCTAGCGTTGATCGAGTATTAATCATCTACAAGTCATTTTATGAGTCATCCCTTTGTCTACACACTTTTTGCTTCAAATATGCTAATATTGCTCTCTCCAGAGACCAATTAAACAATGTCTTACGTTTGCAATGGGAATAGTGCATCAACCCCGAAAATACAAATGCAAGCAAATGACACATCCTACTTTTAAATAGCTTTAACGTTTAGTCTCTGAAATCAACATAAATACTTTTAAAACGTAAATATTTCGTGCAATATATATTGTGATTGGATGTCCGGCCTACGTCAAAAATGTCATTTATTTTGATATCTATGTTTTTATTAATTAAAGTATGACATTCACATGATGTGAATATTACTGAAGTTCAAATGAATAGCAAAAAAAAAAAAAATGGAAAACAAAACAAAACAAAAATACTCAAATCGTACAAAGAGGCAACATCTATAGCCCTGATACACAGATACATGTCTGTTCACTTTCCTGTCCTGGTGGAGCAGCTCAGTGTAATGACTTCTAAAATACACATTGTCAGCCTTTGTAACACTGACTTGCTTTGGGCTCTCACAGCATCCCATATGTAGGAACAATGAATGACTGTATCGTCTCCTTTATCATTAATTAGAACACCTCTCTGTGGAAATAAAGATCATCCCTATTTTATTTCCCACGCCATTGCAACAATAAATTGCTGTCTTAGATTACCATTTGTATGAATTAAGAAATGTAGTTTATATTCAATACATTAAATACGGGAAATAAGGTAGTTACAGTCCAATTAGAAATCAAATAAGTCTAAATGTTTGACCCTGAAATATACAAATAAGTGTTGAGTACATTTTTTCTATTACACTTTAGAGTTTCATATTTAGCTATTTATCTTATACTATAATATTAACATTTACTGATTCGAGGAAGATTTACAACAGGATATTGCAAAATATTAAGATTTATTCATATGAAGAATAAATCCAGTTATCCACAGCGTCGGGAAATCTTTCTCGCAAATATTTAATCGTTCACCGCATTAAGCAAGAGTTATCCCGCGTCTATTTGGCGGGTGTTATGTGAAAACTTGATGTGACACAGCACTTCCTTTCTGTATCTGCAACCGGACAGTGAGGTCACAGAAAATCAGTCAAGGAGAAAAGTGCCTTTAAAAATTCAAAGTATCATTTACATTTTTAAACCAAACAGTTTGTATATTTACTAGTATGAATGTTGTTATTTAACTACTATTGTGCACACGAAATCCAGCAAACAAACAAACAAACACATTATTTCACAAACTACAAAGATGAGGACCACGTGGTCCGGTACCGCGTGTAGTTGGAATCACAGGGAAATTTTCGAACAGTTATTGAATGTTATAAGACGAATTATTACATATATACTAGTTGAGTACCGATACGAAGCCCGATGCCCCACCCCCATTTTTGTGTCTCGTTTTGTTGTAAATTATGTCGTCTCACAGAATCTGTAGTCCCACAAGCGTTCCATTTACAATCGGGGCACCGGGTTTTTGCATGTAGCTTCAAAAGAAGTATACTCACAATACAATCAAAGAGACACTATATAGGCCTATATATACCACTTTGTAGTAAATGTCAAATAATGGAACACCGTAATTCATGTTTATTTCACAAATTTTAGATTAACACACATATTCACGATCCGTTATACTTCAATTTAAGAGATGATATACGGGATAATTTTCATAGATTTCTTCAAAAGTCAATGTTGCAGAAAGATTTACTGATCCGATCATGTCGTTGCTATATCTGTAATTTTTCTTAATTTTATGACCTTTGAATAATAGTTAGTTAGTCTTTTGCAGTAGAAGATGGGGAAAACTGTGAGCATGTCCCAAAGGGTATATAAAAGTCCGTATTCGTCTAGGAAACGTACACGTTGTATTGCAGAGAAGTCCTCAACAGCTGTCACTCGACAACCCAACCCAGTAATCCCACCAGCTGAACATCAACAACTAGAGAATACGCCACCGTTAGAGCCTGAGGTAGCGGTTAATACGAACAGTAACCTACATGGAAACAATTCTCAGAACTCAGGAGGCATAGCACATTCTGCAGATCTTGTAGCAGCAGTGTTGTCCCAGCTGATGCCGGAAAATAGGAATGAAATAATCCAGACAGTGAATGCATTTAGATCGTCACCTTCATTTGCTGCATCTCCTGATTCTGCCAGTCCAGTTACTCAAGGTATAATGCCTACACATATTAATAGCATACACAATAATTTGGGTTCAAATGTCTCGCAACAACAAAAGGACAAGATAATAAATGGCGAGTATGTCGACCTTGGGAGTTTGATTATCAGTTCATCAACTCCAACAATTTACAACACACAAGCAACTCCAGTGGGAATAAATAACAATGGCCAGTTAATTTTACAACACAAACCAAGTAAAGCAATCGATGACATAAACACATGGATTGATGCTTTTCTTATTTATACAACTATTTATACAGCCACTCACCCAGAATGCATGCAAGGGATGCTGCAATACATATACACAGTAAAGCTCGGGGCAAGTCGTGCAAGTGGTTTAGGCTGGAGGGATTACGACCAACAATTTCGCCTTAAAAAGGCCGGGAACCCAAGCATGCCTTGGGGCACAGTTGATCAGGAATTGTGGCTGTTATACATCCATCCCTCAAATAATACATATAGGTCACTTCAGCCTAATACAAATGTAGCCATCAGAAAGTGTTATGAATATAACAATAAGGGTTTCTGTACACTTCCTCATTGACGATATCTCCACAAGTGTTTGAGATGTGATAATCCCCACCCTGTTATAAACTGTAGAGTACAGGGGGTCAGAAATCAGAGTAACTTCGCTCAGGCCCCAAGCAACACCGCATATTCTGGTAATTTTCGGCCCGGTAGAAACCCAAACAGCAAATTGGTCGGGAGAAGTCCTTTCGCAGCCAGACAGGCACCCCCAATGCAATTTAATGAAATTGGCAGAAACGCCTATCAAAGTAAATAAATTGTCAGATTTAATCGAACACTACCCAAATAAAATTGATAAACAAATTTTGTCTGCAGGTTTTTTTACATGGTTTCAAAGTGAGTTACGAGGGCCCACGCTATCCCACAAATTGTAATAACTTGACTTCTGCCCATCAAAACAAGAACGCATTAGCTGAAAAAATACCAAAAGAACTTAGCCTAAACAGAATCGCAGGGTCCTTTCCATATAGACCATTCCCAAATTTAAGATTGTCTCCTATTGGTTTACTTCCCAAAAAGACAGGCGGCTGGCGGCTCATTCATCACTTATCATATCCTTTCAGCAACAGCGTTAATAGCCACATAGATCCAGATGATTGTTCTGTTCAATATTCGACAGGATTCTCAATACAGTCAGTGAAAAGGGCCCTGGGGCACTAATGGCTCGCATGGACATCTCCTCTGCTTTCAGGTTATTGCCCCTGCATCCAGACGATTTTGACCTATTTGGATTTAAATTTAATGAGGAATTTTATTTCGATAAGGCATTAGCCATGGGCTGCTCCGCAGCTCCTATGTTGTTTGAAAAGTTCGCTACATTTGTCGAGTGGTTGGTTAGAAGTAAGTCTCATAGTTTTTTAGTCGAACACTATTTGGATGATTTTTTCTTTGTCGGCAAGACAGAGTCTAACGATTGTCAACATGGAATGACAGTGTTTCAGGGAGTTTGCGATGATATGGGCATCCCCTTATCGCAAGAAAAAACCATAGGTCCATCGAGTAAATTCATTTTTCTTGGTTTAGAAATCGATTCTATCAACATGGTTATAAGAATCCCTCAAGACAAGTTAAGAGAGACCAAACAAAAGTTGGTATATATTTTTCAGTGCAAAAAGCTTAGTCTTAGAAATTTACAGTCACTGGTTGGCCTGTTAAATTTTTGTGCCAGGGCAATCCCATCCGTTAGGGCTTTCAACAGACGTTTTTTCGATGCTATGAGTGGCATTAGTTAAAAAGAACATTACATCAGGGTTTCGGTGAGCATGAAGGAAGACATTATGGTATGGTTAAATCTCCTAGACCTGTTCAATGGTTCATGACAATTTGGTAGAAACATCTGGGTATCAAACTACCAGCTTAATCTATATACAGATAGTTCTGGTAGCTCACATTTGGGTTGTGGTGTCTATTTTAAAGGTAACTGGGCTTTTTTCCCATGGCCCATCATTTGGCAAGAAAAAGAGGTAATGCGTGACATGACATTCTTGGAGCTTGTCCCCATTTTACTGGCTATATATCTATATAAGACGAGCTTCGTAGATAAGCAAATTATGTTCCATACCGACAACAATTCATTAGTATCAGTTTTGAATAAAAAATCGTCCAAGTCAAAACGTGTTATGCAGTTGATTCGCCCACTTGTCTTGCAAACAATGTTAAGTAACATGCAGTTTAAAGCATGTCGCATAGAGGGGCGTTTCAACTGCATAGCAGACGCAATTTCTCGTAAACAGTGGGACAGATTGAGACTACTGGAACCTACAGCAGATGTTCTTCCTCACCTAATTCCAAAAGAATTCCAGAAGCTGATCTCCAGTCTGAAATTGGAAGATTAGTGAACGCACCTATGGCTGTTAATACAAAAGAAACGTATCGCACTGGAATATCATCATTTGAAACTTTTCGTAAAGAGTACAATTTTAATAACATCTGGCCTCCGCCTCTTTCACATGTAGCAAATTTCATTGCCTATTTGTCGTTAAAAACAGAGCTTACAAAACAGCTAGTTGTTACATATCTGCAGTTAATTTTCATTGTAAATCAATTCACCATACCGGTTTTGCTCATAATTTTTTAGTTAAAAAAATGCTAGAAGGCATAAAACGTAGTAAGAACTCTTCAGATTCGAGACTACCGATCACAGGGAAGCTTCTTTGCCAAATTATTAACATACTACCACATGTCTGTTTCTCAGAGTATGAGGCTTCCTTGTTTTCATCAGCCTTTTCTTTAGCATATCACGGGTTTTTACGAGTAGGCGAACTAGTCTTGAGCAAGAAATTGCAGTCACACCAGGTAATTGGAGTGGAAAATGTTTGTTTTTTCACAGAAAATAATCAAGACATAATTAAACTTTATTTACCATTTTCCAAAACTGACCAGCTAGGTCAGGGGTGCCAAATAAAGATTACCGAGACAAAGGAAATCACTTGTCCAGTTTATCTCTTACGGCAATATTTACTGCAGAGACCAAAAGTAAAGGGCCCCTTATATTGCCATTTCGGAGGGAGTTCAGTAACTCGATACCAATTTTCATCAGTATTACATAAAGCCCTGAGAGCTATGGGTGTAAGTAACTACACATCTTTTAAAACTCATTCCTTCCGCATTGGCGCAGATTCAAGTTATTCCGAAAAGGGAGTTTCAGAACAAGATATCAAAAAGGTTAGGGCGGTGGAAGTCTGATGCCTTGAAAGGTTACATCCGGCTCCCTTAAAAAAAATGAACAAGCATTCACCCCCAACTAGGAAACGAAATTCACAATTTTATTTTATCTTTATTTTTTGGACAAACGTTTGCACAGCATATGTCACATATTTTTCTGGGTTTGATATGTTATAATTTGTATGTTAGTTATTATTTAATTTAATTAATTTGTGTACTTAATAGATCATTATCAGTCAAGTCAAGAAGAACTATCTTCAGTGTGGGTGGTTGGCTTTTCACTAGTGAAATATGCATTTGTAGAAGCACGTCAGTCATATGATGGTTGCAGCTTAAGCCTGAAAAGAAATAATTTCAGGGTATGGTGGCAGGAAAAAGGGGGCATATCATGGGGAGAATTGGTCCCAAGAATTACACTGCTGCTTCAGTATGAACCACCACCAAAAAGACTCGTAATTCACTGTGGGGGTAATAGTATAGGGAGGATACCTCTTTTTCATTTGAGAAGGCAAATGAAAGAGGCAATACTGAATTTGTATCACATGTTACCAGATACAAAGCTGGTGTGGTCACACATTCTCCCTAGACTATCATGGAGATACAGTAAAAATTGTCAGGCTATGAATATGTCTGCAGTAAGACTAAACAATTTCGCAGCTTGGTTGTGTCTCAAGTTGGGGGAAGTTACATTAAGTACCCAGAGATATCATGGGACGCCACAGGCATGTTTGCCAAAGATGGGGTGCATCTCTCCCATTTAGGCAATTCCATTTTTCTGTTTAATATTCAGTCCACACTTCACACTTCACAAATTAACAGCACCTTTGTAAGCTTTGCAATTTAAAAAATAATAAAAATAAAATACTTTGTAATATACGTTCTTATAGTTTGTTCGTATCGTTATGGCCTTAATAATTCTGGGATGGTACGGCTACGGCTTAGGAAAATTGTGTCGCTACCACCATTTGTGGAGGTGGTCGAACTCAGTTCCCACCATACAAGAACTGGGAACGTGCGTTCGACCATGTGGCGAAAATAGCGACACAAACTATTCATATTATGTTGTGTTATTTTAATGGATTTGTTTATAGGCTGAGCTTCTGTTTCCCAGGGCCAGTATTTTGATATTTTATGTATAATGTGGATATGGTTTATATGGACATTATGAGTTGTGGAATATTATTATGGTTATATGTATATATTTCGGGCCTGCCATTGATGTTTGCCGGCGGCCCATTATCTCCAAGCCGTGGCCGTACAATTTGTACAATTCGCCAAACAAAAATAATCAATACAAGTTTATTGTTTATCATTTGTCTATTTTTATTCTGTCCCGAATAGTCTTGGATAACTTATTGCTATACGTGGCAATTTATTCGTCGAATATGCATAGTATCTATCGCATTCAACACCCCATATGTTGTGCTTACCGTTGTTCTACTTTGACAAAGCAAGGTGGTACATTTGTGCAATGGGTAGGATTTAATCAAGAAAAGTTTTAAATTACCATAGTGGTCATAAGCAGCCGTAAATCGAAGGACAAAATGAGCAAAAGAAAAAAAAACGAAAACAAAGCACTAACCATGGTGCACAAAACAATACACAAACAGATAAGAATTGACCAACGTAATCCACACTAAAAAGATAAGAATTGACCAACGTAATCCCCACTAAGAAGATAAGAATTGACCAAAGTAATCCCCACTAAAAAGATAAGAATTGACCAACGTAATCCCCACTAAAAAGATAAGAATTGACCAACCTAATCCCCACTAAGAAGATAAGAATTGACCAACGTAATCCCCATTAAAACGATAAGAATTGACCAACGTAATCCCCACTAAAAAGACAATAATTGACCAACGTAATCCCCACTAAAAAGATAAGAATTGACCAACGTAATCCCCATTAAGAAGATAAGAATTGACCAACCTAATCCCCACTAAAAAGAGAAGAATTGACCAACGTAATCCCCACTAAGAAGATAAGAATTGACCAACGTAATCCCCATTAAAAAGATAAGAATTGACCAACGTAATCCCCACTAAAAAGATAAGAATTGAACAACGTAATTCCTACTAAAAAGATAAGAATTGACCAACGTAATCCCCACTAAGAAGATAAGAATTGACCAACGTAATCCCCACTAAAAAGATAAGAATTGACCAACGTAATCCCCACTAAAAAGCTATGTTGATTTCGTCATACGTCATGAACGAGGAAATGACGGGATTGGACCACGCTAAAGAGGAGCATAGCCTCGGTCATCCGTGACATAGACATTCCGTAGCGGCTAACTAATATTAACATTGCAATAGACATATGAACGGGAACACCATTTTGGTGAAATATTGTGCATACAATTTTTGTATATACAAAACCTTTATGATAACCATCATAACAGGTAGAAAGGTTTTAATCACGTAATTCATGAAAAGTGTATCTATGATATATGATTTGTATATAATATTGTAATTACGATCAAAGAGGCATCGGATTGTATAGGTACATTGTAGGATCGACATTTTCTTTGTAATGTAAATTGTTTGTAAATGCATAGTAAAATTTTTTATTTTCACAAACGATCGAATCTATTTAACAAACGATATAAAGCATGTATATCTTAAAACGATTTAAGTCAACCATAATCATTGACTCATTGAGAAGTCACTATATTCCATTGAAATTGAAGATGTGTTAATAAATCACATTGTCCCTGTACTAAAATGGTTTATAATTGAGTTTCTCTTATAATTTGTCACTTTTATATAGAACATTTCACTGCTGTAATAGACATAACACATACATTTATACACCCTTGGCATCTAAAGATAAATGACTGTGTTTCTTTGTCTTTGATATGAAACAAGAACAAGTGATAAATATCTGACTAACTAAATAATATAAATCACATGATCTACAAATCACATTTGTTTGTGTGTTCCGTTTTATTTCAGACATATGTGTAACAAGGTTCCTGTGATTAACAGCACCATCTACAATGACAAAAATCCAACATAATAATAATCTCGTTTTATTAGCTTCAAGTGTTATTAATACGATGTTTTATGAATCGTCACGTTATTGTATAAAACATACATTTTCAATGGGATATCTTGTTTAATTAAATTTTGCGATTCGATTAATGACAATAAACACACACACAATCTTCTATTAATGACAATAAACACACACACAATCTTCTATTAATGACAATAAACACACACACAATCTTCTATTAACGGCTTCTGATTACCCCTTTGTTGTCTTCAGACTTTATAAACGTATTATTTAAAAAAAAACATTTTGAACTTCACTAAATCCTTATTTTAGACAATCAAACGCAGATATGCATGTCTTATATGTTAAGCTTAACTGTACTTTTCTTTTTTTTCTTTGTTCCGAAGATAGATAGGCGGATAATATAATACTAGTATTACAAATACCACATATCACCCTCGCCATTTTTGGTGGGGTTTGCATGGCTCAACTCTGTTAGTTTTCTGTGCCTTGATTTTTTTCTTTGTTTGCTTTCGTTCTGTGTCTTGTGTTCAATATTCCCTTGTTTCTCTGGATTGTCCATTCTTAGTTACCCCTTCGGTTGTCTCTAATGTAAACTTATAAATCAAATAGATTTGATATGTATACCTCGAATTTGACGACAGTGGTCAATTCAGTATTAAAATTTATGATAAACGGGACGACTTCAATTTAATATCATAAATTTTCCAAATATGTGCAGCAATATACCAGGTTCTCCTGCATATAGTGTTTTAATTTCGCAATTGATTCGTTATGCTAGGGCCAGTAGCAATTATTCTGATTTCTTGAAACGTCATCTTTATCTGAGAAACAGGCTACTGGACCAGGGCTATAAAAACATTCGCCTTATTCGATCCCTTAAAAAGTTTATATTCCGATACCAAGATCTTGTCGAAATATATTCTGTCTCTGCAGAGACAATGATGAACGATGGATTCTCATAAAGTGAAAATGTATAAAGATCAGGAAGACCACAACAATGTCAAAGGTATATTTTGTCAATGTGTAACGTAAGAGTGTTTTTAACATTTACTTTCGTATTTAAAATACTTCAGAGGACTCGTGGTTGTTGATGGCGATGGTTCACGATAGATGTTCCACTCTCCTCACTGAATTTAGTACTGCGTGGACTACTATTTTACCTATTTTGTTCCAGTATTGTTATAAATGCTGTTATAGCGACAGCCGGAATCTTTGAACCGTACTGAAAGCGGGAGGTTTGGCGCCGTAAAATCTGATTCAACCCACCATTTCTTTGGAAATGCCTGTACCAAGTCAGGGTCATTACTGTTTTCCCAGTTTTCCGGTTGTTGAATGATTTTGTCTGTTTATATACTTATGAGTTTTGACTTTCCCTTTGGAAGATTGTTCGGAGTTCGGTAATTTTGTTATTACCCTTATGTAATGATCGAAATCACAAATAGCACTTATGAGTTTTGACTTTCCCTTTGGAAGATTGTTCGGAGTTCGGTAATTTTGTTATTACCCTTATGTAATGATCGAAATCACAAATAGCACGTGCAAGCAAATATATCAGAACTATATGTTGAAAGTAAGAACAGTTAACTTTTATATGGGAACACATTAGTCTTCTGGAATTCACTACGTTGAATGCAATATGACATCAGCAGATTGAAATGTCACTATTTTTCAGTGAAAATATGAACAATTGAATAAAAATGGCTGAACCGCACTTCCTGTTGAACATTTCATTTTCCTTCAACATTACCGTGAATCTAGGATGTTTCTTTATATTGCCTTAGAGATAAGGGGGTACATTACTGATACAACATGTGCATTACAGAGGAAGATCTGGTTGCTCCTATTTCTATGCTCAAGTGTTCAAATAAGGGATGGTGTGGGAGCAGTGCAGGAAGGTTACACTCAATATTTTTGTAATTCAAACGCAATGTACCATACATATATGACTCATAATTTGGATGATGTATGACAAATCTGAATGGTCCAATACTAGTTTATTTACCGCATTTTGGAATGCCGACAGACTAAATTTGATAAAAACTCAATGGTATACTTAATGTAGTTGTTTAATCTATAGTTATCAAAGGAATTGATACACTGCTATATATATTTAGATATCGAATAATTAGATAACGGCCATTATTGAATAATAAAAACATACATTGTTTTTCTTTGATGTTTATTTGCTATTTATGAATTAATATTGATGGGAATGTGTTCTAATTGTACATATTAGAATAAATCATCAATAAGTTTGCTATATCATTTACGATTTATTGTTTAGCAGTGAAGTTTATTTATATCACAAGAAGAGTTTGAAGTGTAGATACCAAAAGGGTAATCAGAATCCGTAAATCGAAGAACACAATGGCTAAATCAAAAAGGACAAAAGTACAAACAACGATCAACAAAACATACACATAACACTACAGATCGAGTAACATGAACCCCACTAAAAACCCAGGTTGAACTCAGGTGCTTCGGAAGGGTAGTGGCACCCGTCGTGTTAATCTAGTTATTAACCCGGTGATAAGACGTGAATGAGGAAAGGGAAGTGTTTACCACAAGTGGAGCATATCCGTGGTTATTTGTGACACAGATGTTTAATAACGGTCAACCAAGTCATAGTGGCGACCGTAAAGCATGATGACTTCAACTTAACCAATGCAATATTAGTAACGGCAGCTTAGAAAAGGATTACTAGTAAATACTATGAGATCACTTCTGGTCGTGTTTTACAGAATGTTAAGCCACAATATACACTCACACCTGTCCATGTGATCACTTCTATTAAGCAGTCACTTGTACTTAAAGCGCACCTTTTACTGTCCTGTCATGTAAATTTTCATATGAATTGAACCTCTTTTATGACGTCATATGTCATATAAGACAATTTTTCAACGTCCTAAATGTGATATCTAAATAGGTTTGACTGTATATCCACGATGTTGTTCTTCTTCCTACAAATGATGAATGTAGCATTTAAAAAGGATATTTATATATGTAGACAGCTCACGCTTCTTATATTCATACATTTATATTTCCTATCTTTAAGTACTCAGCTAATTATAATAGTGCTTATTACGATTATAGTTAAGATTGGAAAGGGCGAGTAGTGTGGGTTATGGTGTTTAACGCCACTTTCAACAATATTTCAGCTATATCGTGATAGTCTGTTTTATTGGTGGAGGACACCGGAGTACCCAAAGAAAACCACCTACCTGTCGCCAGTCACTGCGAAACTTTATCACATCATTATGAGCGGGATTCGAACTCACTACCATACGATCACGACCACGACGTCCCCGAGATTAATTTTTTTTTTAAATCTAAAAGTCTTTGGGAAGTAGTGAACAAAAAGGGCTTAAACAGGATAACCAATATCGGTTAAGCTTACCTAATCCTGAGGGAGATCTATATCATGCAGTTTATTCAATATTACTTAGCATCTACCGTACTGGGACCTCATTGGGATGGTCCCTCTTTTGCAATTATCCTAAGCATGTTAATTAAAGCTTGTAGCTGCTGTTACAACCAATATATATATTTGTACAATACTATCCCCAGCAGAGCTATTGTAAATGCGGCCTCTAATATCACATAGAAGCCGCTAATAGAGGCCGATGATACAGGCCGCTAATCCATTTACCTTGTCTTATCACATATGTTATTGAAATAACGCCGTATTTGCATGTGCAATAAAAGCATAATTTGCGACGTGTTATTTGTCTCCGGGGCAATAACATGTTACGAGGGCAATAACATGTTACCTGCCCTGGCAAAATATGTGATAAATAGATTAATACATGGCCTTTTTCATATTGCCCTTGTCATCAGCCTTCGACTGATATCGTCCCTCGGGCTAAAGCCCTCATTGCCGATAATTTATCAAGGTATCGTGCTGATAACAAGGGTAATATGAAAAAGGTCATGTATTAATCTATAAATAATAAATTTCTCTGACGTCACACTATTGTTTGAATAGTGGATTATTTTTAAGAATCTACGGTCGAATTTATTGCAATCAAACTTGTTTTGGTTAGGGTTTACAGCTTAGCAAACCCGTTTTAAGTTTAATACAAACCAGTTTCTAACTAAGCCATTGTTAAACACAATTTCAGTGAATTGGTGGTTTCTAAAGATGGCTGACACTCCAGATCTAACTGATCTTATAGACCTAATATTGATAGATAGTTGAACGCAAAGTGAGGATGAAATGATGCAAGGCTATGTCATATTTTTCGACATTTTGTTCACAGAACATTTCAATTCACCTTTTTGTTGGCTTTCATGACTAAGCGTAGGAAAAAAGCCCTCTGTAAACCGATTACTTGATTATAACAGGCATTTGTATAAAGATATTTACCTTTCTGATGTTGTTCACATACCCATTCCATTTGTGAATCATCAATATGAAGTCGAAGCATGTTCTTTTCCTCCGCTGCCGCCATGTTTCAAAACCAAAATGTAAAACCGCCTTTCGTGCGGTTTGCTAAATTTCTGGAACTGGTTTTGGTTTGGACTCGATAAACATGAAAACCAGTTTGGGTTTCAACCCAGTTTTCTTAAATAAATGAACAGTTTAGCAAACCAGTTTGAAACCTTAACCAGTTTACTTGCAATAAATTCGACCTACAGTTTATTCTTTTGTTCTTGAATATATGAATTTAACCTTTTACTGTTTTAGGCTTAAAAACGTGTTTTACTTATTTTGGGACTTTCGTGTCTACTTTGACTTTCAAAACTTCCATCTCTTCCACTCGCCTACGGTGACCACACTACTATACGATATAATTAGTATATTTGACTCTTGATAGTAATCTTTGTTTAAACAAATATCAACAATTTGTTTAAAAAAGCAATTGATCAATATATACAAGACACGATACAAGTATCAGATCTGGCATAATTTATGTTCAGAACTGACGAGTACGTGAACTTTTAAAATGTATTCTCGCAATGCAAAAAAAAAACTAATGAATCTACCGCAAATAGGACAGACTATAGGTGAGCATTTGGGACACTCGAAAGGCCTTGAAATATCTAAATATAAACGATTCTTTTTATTGAAAGACCTTGACATATCTAAATATAAATGAGAATCGAAAGCACGAATGCCGATAAAATTTTATTGTTTAATTCTTCTTAATTGTGTCTTATTTAGCTTTCTGAACATTAAAAGTGTAAAAATATAAATTGAAAACACATTTGTAGATGGAAATGTATTATGTAAGAGAATATACACTCCAACTTGTAGATTCTTAAAAATAATCTCCTTGATTATTTTTAAGAATCTACAGTTGGAGTCTATTCTCCATTACGTAATTACTACAAGTGCCAAAATATTACAAACGTTTTTTTTCTAACTTAACGGTTGAAATGGTAAAGGCATACAGCTCAAACATGCCAGAACAACAGAAAAAAAATGTAGATTCGCAAAAAAAAAACCGTTAGAGAATACCGAAAGGGCAATAAAAAAGGACAATCCAGAGAAATTATCCACTGTTCAAATATTAGTATGACGTCCGAGAAATGTTATTTAAATACAAATAAATGTTAATAAAAATGCCTTAACGTAGATTAAACTCATCTAAAAAGGAATAATTGACATTAACACAAGCTGCTTCTTACTAACAATGATGCATTTGTACATGGTGATCATTCAGTTACGTTTTTGTAACTTGTATAAATGCATTTTACGTAGCCTATGCATATCATGTTTTAAATTGATAACTCTAATTAAGAGATAAATCATGGAAGCCAGATTGTGTTTTGAGTTTTAACATGGATTGGCGGATATTAGTATTTCATCCCGAGCCGGAGGCTAGAACGTTAAAATGTCAAATAATATCATATAGAACGAATAAAGAAAAAAACATTTCAACAAATTGTCCAGTACCAGTCAAAGGTTGCGGCCTAATTGTTAAATAATAAAACACTATATCACAAATTGAAAATTATTCTCTTCCATTGCATTAACATCGACAATCTTACATCCATTGTAACATCTTGAGTGAGTAAATGAGAGAGTGAATGCTGTGCATGTGTAACCTTAAGTGAGCAATTTCTCAGCTATATATCATGAACAGAACACGTTACATTTAAATGCGATGATGGACGAACATGGTTAGTTGCACACTCACTAAACCGAGAGTCCGCGGATAGACGTGTCGTTCCATTCGGAAACGTTATTCTGATTCCGATCCAACCAGTATACACGTGCTCTTACTCCTTAATGTACGTGCTTAGCAGAAAAAAGAACCCACGAATATGCCGCACTCGAGACGATAACGCTAACCATAGCATTGCGTTTACATATACACAACCATTATACGAAGTAATTAAACAATTTATATAGAACAAAATAGAAACATTATCTTGAATTTCAAAAAGTATGACAGAACCCGGATGACTCAATGAGTTCGGTATTTGGATTACTTAACAACTCATGCAAGCCTATCACCAATACGGCATGGGTTCGCGTCCGGCTTTGTAAATTACAAAAAAAGATACACTCAACTCGCAGCCGCCAGTGATAAATTTAACATTTGCTTGCCCATGGTCGGTAGTTCTCTCCGGCTTCTTCCACCACTAAAACTGGTCGCAATGATATAGCTGAAATATTGCTGAAAGTGGCGTTAAACACCAACAATCAAATCATCAAAAAATATGAGAGTGCACATGTACACTTGGTTAGCACAGGTAGATGATATGATAAGCTTTATGTATGTCTGTAGTTGTGGTATACAATAAAATGGCAAAATGTGTTAAGTCGTACCTATTTTATTTCTTGAAACTAAATATCGATCTTGTGCAAAAAGAAAAAATAAATAACAATTCTTGTAATATCGTTTTTCTTTAATAATGTAGCATATCATCTAGATAAGAATACCAAAGCCACGCCACATAAAAAGCACGTGTTCGTATAATCATGGATGCCTTTAGTATGTATAGTTTGTCCTTGGACTACAATATGTTAGTCTATGGAATCCCTTTTATCTCTCTGTAATACTTCTATATAATATGATTATACCCATAGAGTAATTTGAAAAGACACCGAATAGGCAAGCATGTTATATAAACAATCCTGATTGCGAGACGTATACATGCAAAATGAATTATCTGTCTTCGGCCTGCAATAAGTTTCTGAATTTTTACAGCATACAATACTAATTTTATAAGTATGATATTCTGTAATTTGAAACTTTGACTTAATGTCGTCGTTGGTTTTATTATTATTATTATTATTACAAAGTGTTATACATAGACCACATATTGTGCTGACAATCAATCTTTGGACAATTTATGTCTACTTAATGAACAAAATGTATTTGAGAATAATAACACATTCTGAGAACGACCTCTCCTTAAAGAATTAAAAAGACAATTATCAGTATCTTAATAATATTTAATTTGAGTGCGTTAAAGAAATTCTCCTAATTTCTCATAATAAGTCGATAAAGCAGCCAAAACGGGCTTGTTCTCTGACGTAAATACTGATTGCAGGAAATAGTCAACTACAACACTTTCAAATTAAACTTATTTCTGAAACAAATCTTGGTAATGCATATATCTTTACAACATCGCGAATCAGTACATTCCCTCTATTTATTGGCGTCCCGAATAATAAAAATCATGGTTCATTTCATATCACACTCAAGTAGATATTGTAAGATTGCTGTATTGTTGACTATAAAACCGTTCCTATAATCCAACAATTAACTTTGCACTGCAGACTACTGCCCTTCCTAAAATCCAACACTTTATGTTGTATTATCAACTTATTACATTAAGAAATATGAACATATTAGAATTTGTTAAATGTAAAATGTAGCAAATGTGGAAAATTTCAGAAAATCATCAGTTTATTTTTAATGCTTCCACTCAAAAAGAGTCAATGAATGCTCGTGGTTAACTGACTCGCAAAGTAGAATCTGTTGGTTAACGACCATCACAATGCTCGTAGTTAACTGACTCGCAAAGTAGAATCTGTTGGTTAACGACCATCACAATGCTCGTAGTTAACTGACTCGAAAAGTAGAATCTGTTGGTTAACGACCATCACAATGCTCGTAGTTAACTGACTCGCAAAGTAGAATCTGTTGTTTAACGACCATCACAATGCTCGTAGTTAACTGACTCGCAAAGTAGAATCTGTTGGTTAACGACCATCACAATGCTCGTAGTTAACTGACTCGCAAAGTAGAATATGTTGGTTAACGACCATCACAATGCTCGTAGTTAACTGACTCGCAAAGTAGAATATGTTGGTTAACGACCATCACATATTGAACAAAAATTATAACTGATACGTCTAACATATTCAATATTAATTAGTCATGAACATCTAACGAAATTAATTGTTTTTGGTGTTAAATGTCGTCAGTTTTCTGTACTTGTTGACGTTGTTTACTGTTTGTCTGTTTTTATCTTGACCACTCGTTTGTATTTATTGATTTATGATATTTGTTATCACGTCTTGGTGTTTTCTACCTTTATCTACATTCATTGATCCTGCTCTTGTAGAGTTGATGTTTATTTTGTCCTCATTTCCTGATGATATTTGGTCTTTGAAGCACATATTGGTAGTTATTGTTTGTTCATATTGTTTTGACGGGGGAATCACATTACCATTAAGCAAGTCCTCTGGTGATATTAATTGGCTTAATCTCCCTCATGTGGGTGTTCGTTGTATGCCAGGACCTAGATTTCGTCCAGTTTACATAGGTAATAGTGTCTTCTGTTTGAGCTATGAAGCAGCATACAACCCTATGTCAGATGTTGCTGTATAAGTAACAAATGTCCTGATGTAGATGTGTATCGACCAACTATTTCAAGAAGCTATATCAAAGTTGTTCAGTGTCTCCAGCAACATATTATTTTTTATGATTATCCTTAGTCATTACTATTTGCATTGTCGATTTAACAATCGACTGTTTATTTTGTTGATCAGTTGAAAGACGTTTTTGTTTGGTTCTAAATTAGAATGAGATTCTGACATGTATTGTTTAGTTACAACTTGATGAATCCGATGAGAAGTTGACATTTGTTAACATGAATTTATATCAATATTGTTGCTTTTACATTATTTTTACTGTCATTGCTAACTACTTCCAATTTATTAAAATGCCTACTTGAATTAAGTTTCTTTTAATACTGTATCTTCAATAATATATCTTCAATAGAAGTAATGCCAGAATATGGGCATATAACACTACAATATATATCCAACATGAACAAGTAAAGTAAAATCAAGTTTCAAATAGCTGTGATTGAAGTTTTGCTGTCTGTATATTATAATTGTCTGTTTTCTATACAAAAAATGCAAATCAATGTTTTAAAATGGAGCACTTGGATGCCTCGGTGAATACCATATTCCATGGGTTGATCAATCCTTGTATTCACCTCATGGAAAGTCATCAATTGTATAATGATTCAATCATTGGTTCATAAAGGAGTGTCATCATTCGTTGCATAACGAGCATTTTCCATGTTTTCTTGAAATCCATTTTGACAGTAACAGACGACGGAAGTAAACAACGATATACAGTATGATGGCCGTCGTGGTTGTGATCGCATAGTAGTTGGATTTACAAATACCTATGTAATCAATGCCTATCACCATTAAAGTTGTGAGTTCGAATCCCGCTCAGGTCAGGTGTACTCGATACACCATTATGTGATAAAGTTTTCAGTGACTTGCGGCAGGTCGGTGGTTTTCTCCGGGTAGTCCGGTCTCCTCCACCAATAAAACTGACCGTCACGATATAACTGAAATATTGTTGAAAGCGGCGGTAACCACCATAACCCTAGATATTATATATTTATTTCTGGGGAGGGGGGGGGGAGGGGTTGATATGTGCAGAGTTACGCAATGATATATAGAAACACATAACTTGTACTTTTAGTAAAATCGTGATAAAAAAGACTTTGTCACGTATGGTATCATTCTGTTCAAGTTAGACGGCATATAATTTATTTTTGATCTATCGCAATTCATCTTATCTAAAAAACAGATATTTTAATTAACAGTAAAAATACCTACCAAAAAGATATGGTTCAAGTTACAATATGCCAAAATATATTAATCAAATTAATCTTTTAAGAACATGCATCAAATGTTAATCTTCAAGGAAACAAAGTAAAGGATATTATCCATAGTGGACTGCTAGACTTCCTGACACGTATTTAATGTTTATTGATTAGTAGCAACTTTTAAATTTTGAAGCGCAGAAGAAATCGGCGACTTATGTTATACTCGCGTGCCATACTAACATAAATATACAGGACTACAAAGGAAACATTTAACTAAAATGCGCAGCAAGTAAACGTTAAGTTCTATTATTTAGATGGTATTTTCGATAAGATGATCATTTCTGTCATTTTTGTCTAACTTGGCTTTTTACTACAAAACATTCATAAACATTTAGTTTTAATGTTTAATGATAACTATCCATTATAATGTACAATTTGTTTACACTTAATTTATTTGCCTGTTCTCTCAAAAATGTGTTAACTGTATGCAAATAAAATATATATAACAAAATATTTAACCTTATACTTATTTCATATATTAGTATATAGAGAGAGCAACAAGAAAATCTAGCTTACCCTGATTTACCTGTCTGTGATTACCCTTATCATTAACCCTTAATGTGACCCCTTAATCCTTCTTAATTAGGTCAACATTCATTGATCTTGGAAAATTTTGGCATTCAGGGAAACACCGATGTCATTGATATTTAAAGTCCTGTTATATCGCCATACATCAGCCGGTCAACGAAGAATGCAGTTCCTTCGGTTTTCTCTAACCTTTATTCTTAAATGAAAATGCATTATATTATAGTTAATACATATAATTTGTTTCTGATAGCCGTTTGTTCTTCCAACATTGCTGGTAATAGGACATTATTACACCCAGAGGTTGTTATTTTGGATGTCTGCATCGAACGAAATTAGGAAGCTTTCAAAGGCAATGCTTTGTTTTTGTGTTTCACTTCAAAATTACAAAATATAGGTGTATGCCAAGTGTATTTGTATATAACAGATTCACCAAATTGCAAGGAAGCGTATTACTGTACTGTTGACTTTGTCTAAAACAGTTACCTGTCCATAATGTAAAACAATGTAGTTTAACTTAAATTACGTGTCATTCTCGTACCATTAGCCTAGAACGGGTTGACATCTGGTTTCCAGTTAATGACACGAAACGTGACCAGTGGAATCAATAGTATTGACATAAATAATCGTTTGAAGAAAAGCGCTGTACTCACTAAATGGGATAATTAACTTGTTTAGATACATTTGTTATCATAAATCGGCGCTTTTTTTGGGGGCTGAAATCATATATCAATATAATTAAAGCCACCACTCTCAATTTTACCAACTAGTAAATATCGAATTATAATTATGATTATGATACGCAATCATTCCATTATTAACAAATTGAAATTAAAGGGAATTACATAATAAAGTTATGAACTATTTGCTAGTAATTTTCCGATACTTTCGAAATACACATTTAACAAAGACCAGAGATTGACTTTTGATCAGTTGGGATTACATTTGATGTATTGAACAGATCTGTTGATAACATTTCTCAAAATTATTATAAATGTACATGGTAATTACATAAGAAGGTTTTAACCCATACAATGAATGTGATATTATAGACGATTATGATAGAGATCACCAGATAACATAGATAGAATATTACACATAATTCAATCTTGGCTAACGGCTTCAATATGAAACCGCATAAGCGGTGTATTGGGTAGAGTGCTTGCCTCGGGTGCGATAGATCGTGGGTTCGAGCCCCGAACAAATCAAGCCAAAAACTATAAAATTGGTATCTGTTGCATCTCCGCTAAGCACGCAGCATTTAAAAGGAAAAAGAGCAAAGACTGATTGGCTCGGAATCAGGATAATGTGACCGAGTGGTACGACATAGTTATCCACGGACTGTTGTTTCAGTCAGCTAGCACTATAAAACTTCAACTAAACGTGTTGGTCTAGTACAAGTAAATCTTGTTTCCGAATCCCTTTCATGTTTAGTATTTATGTTGTATTTGACCATATATGTTTTTTTTATAATAAATATTGTTTAAACCAAAGAGGACCTAATCATCATCTCATTGAAAATTAACTTGTCCTCCCCATGATGTAGCTGAATATATTGCTGAGTTGGAGTTAAACAACAATCACATTCACTCACTCACTCTATTGTGTCTAAGGAAAATAATCTTCAAACAGCGCAATATTTAGGCTTGGGTGTTTCTTGGTTTTGTTGCATTTATACGTAGAAGCCCGAAGTACATACACGAACATTTGTCCACTAGAACATAAAATGTCCATTTTGAAAGCAAGTATCATGCACTATATAGCAACGATTTGAACACAGTATTAGATTATCATGATCTTAGTAGAACGATGGAGTCAACTCGATACTGGAATTATAGTACTTGACATAGTTATTGTTGATCTTTCTTCTTCATAGGAATTTAATAACTTTATTGTTACAGATTTTCTAGCGCTTGCCTTGCGTACAATGCAATACTTATTTACTGATTATTCGGACAATAACAACTTTTATTGTTCCCATCATCACCACCTCTCTCGGGGGACATCATCATTCTAGTAGCCAGTAAATATGTCATACTAGCATATATAATACGGTGCTAATCAGTGACTTGTATATTACACAGATTGAGTTTTCCATGTTAATTTTATTATAAAAGCAAAACTAACGAATTGTAACGTCATGGGAAAATATCTCATTTACACCAAAAATGTTCACGTGTGACAAGTGAATGAACCTGTACATATTTTCTATTTTTGTTTTCGAAGCTTCATTGTTCAATTAGAATATCTGTAATAAACTCCAGTTAAAACCTCTGATTATTAACGTAATAAGATGTTCGTAAAGTATCTTACATTTAAAGGGTTAGGAGTTAGGGTTATGTTATATGTGTATTTATTTTCAGTTGCTTGGCCGGTGTACAAGTAAACACCCTGATTGTTCTTGTTTTCTGTTTCCTTCAAATATTATCATTCCTGGCATGATATTCCTTGTACATTCGGACAAGAGTAGCATGGGCGACAAGTCAGCTAAAGATAATAAGTATTGTAAATCAAAACTGATTTCATTGGTGAGACTCTTTCGATCTTTCGATGGAACTTCTATGAAATGTGTAAAATGAAATAAAAAAAATGTCGCTGATTGATCCCCTGAAAGAAGGATCAATAATAGTATGGTCATTTATTTATATTCATATCAAAATATTACATGGCCCATTAATTTCCTATATAATTTCGAATGTCGAACGAGAGTGTTGCCGAGAATATTTAACTAGACTTCATGATAAACAATTTGTCTATTTGTCTTTCGAAGCGACAGAGACTAATTCAATCGTGTTCTTGTAATGCAACGAAATATTTCTGTTTGATGGAAAAAGACCCCCCTCCCCCAATTGATCATCTAATTAAGATTGTATGCACTTCTTATATTGAAGCACTATGAAAGTAGATGTTAACTGTTATCTTGATTGTTCTGTTACTCTGAAATCTATTCAAACCTAAGATAAGAAATTGTGATTCATTAACAGAAATTATGACGTCCCTGGTCATTACAGCCATACAAAATACCTCACACTGATAAACCTGAGTTCTACTGTTGATACGAGAGCCATATCTTGTACAATTTTGTAAATAGTTTATCTCAATTAGCGACTGACACTATCTTCGCTACTTAATATATTAATTTGCCATTATTCTGAACCTGTAGATAACAATGAAATAGCAGGAAAAACCGACAATCAGTCGTTATAGTTTTAACACCACAATACGGGCCAATTTCCGAGACCATTAGTTAGAATAAAAACGTAGATATCAAATCTAGTGCGCACGACGCGTTTCTGGAATAATCTTCAAAAGTCAAAATATTTGAAAGCCAAATAATTTAGAAAATCTTTGGGAGCAAGAAAACCAAGCGGCATAAACAGGATAGCCAAAATCGATAATGGTCACCTAAACCTGAGGGAGGAGAACTTTAGTTTTAATAATAATTACATGATTTAACAATTGTAAATTATATCCTTTATTGAACTGTAAAGAATGTGAAAGCAAATCATATCTTCAAATCAAACTAATTGTATCAATTGTACTATATCAGTGGACACCAGCAATATATACTTGGACATTTCTCTATTTGCTCTCAAATATTTTCAATTATGTACGTCATGCATATTATATGTACCACGGGTACGTTTTGCATCCACCAGCGTGGGCAAGTGATTGTAAAAATAGTACAAGTCAGGTTTCGCTTCTAGGTTTTACAGTGTTTGAATCATAAAATAGTACTAGTGTCGGGTTTCGCCTGAAGATTTTAGTGTTTGAATCATAAAGATACTGTTTCATAGTTGTCTAATATATACTTCAGTTCGCATAGAATGAAACATGTCGGTTTAGATGTTTATGACTTTTATGCCAAAACAAAAACTTTAACTCAATAGCTTACTTCCACCTTTTTCCTTTAAAATTTTGCATGTGTTCGATTATTTCCAGCTGTGTATTGTTTTTATTGCATTCGTAACATGCATAGTAGTACCGCTTCTTTATAGATTTCATTACGCTTAATTTAACTTCCAATGGCATTTTGTTTTGACCAGCTGTCTCCTATTTTGTAGAAACATAATGTTATTTTGGTACATAATGTGGCAACCACGTCATGTAACAGCCATATTCCTGACACATATGTGGGCTATCAAAGTGGATAAATAAGGGTAATAACAAAATTAGCGAACACCGAGCAATCTTCCAAAGGGAAAGGCAAAGCTCAACAAACAAAAAGTCAACAAACAGACAAAATCAGTCAACAACCGGAAAACTTGGAAAACCACAAGCTTCCTAGCTCTTACACGTAATTTTTGACAAACAGGAGCCATTAATTTACGCTTCGATCTTATGGGGATTGTGTCTTCGATTCGTTCCGCGCAGCCTCCCCACGCACATTTTGGAGAGGATGTACCCTGCAGATCATATTTGAATGTCCTGGGGGGGGGGGAGATTGCGAGGGATTGTTGCTTAGTGCGAAGTTAACATATGTTAGCTTTATCATGGCGAGAATAAGTTACCTTTTGATGCGATGGTAATAATATCCGTTCTTTACTGTACAAGCAGCATGTTTAATAAGCCACCGGTATGCATGTAACTCCTCCCGAACACATCCTGATTCCTAGTCTGTCTTCTTACTCTCTAATGACGTGTGTATACTCGTTGGTTTGAATCGACCGGTCTCGAACCCACAATCTACCGCACTTACGAAGAGCGCTCTGACCATTTCACCACAGATACGATTGAATGCCCAGGTGTTTTTGTAACAATTCATTTTGGCTCATAATTTCAGCCTATCAGAAACAATAATTTCCTATGGCGATCATGTTTTGTCCAATCGGAATGAAATAGGGAAACCTTATAGAGGACCATTCATGGATGTTGTCTATAAAATTTCGCTTTATTTTGGACAAGCGGTTAGAGATGAGAGTATGTTGAAAAATCGACCAACCAGAAACAATAATCGCATATGGTGGCCATGAGTAATCTCTAGAGAGAACCTTCCATTGACATTCTACCATTTTGGTTCATTTTGTAAAGCGTTTTCAGAGAAGTTCAAATGTGAAAATTTAGCAGTCGACAGACGACGGACGTCAAGTGATGGCAAAGGCTGGCACAACCTTTGACCAGGTGGACTAATAAATGGGTTTCAGACGTATATTTCAAGTTCTTTTGATTTTGTTGTTTACTCTAACGAACGTGAAGTTATTGTGTCCTTGTTCACATTCCACTTATTTACTACATGCATATGATTTATTAGTATTCTACTGTGTATTCAGATTGTGATTTCCTTTTTATTATTGACCCTATTATGTTGATTAGCTTTATCGAAACAAACAATAGACAATTAGCAGATACGTATTAGTTCCATTTCTACTTGAAATCATTAGAGTATATATGTTTATGCGGTACTGGTGATTTCTCTGTTTTCTAATTTTGCTGTTCCTGTGTAAGTAGTCTATCAATACAAACACAATATAGTACCGTTCCTCTACGACTTTAAAATATCGCTTACATATCGAATCTGGGAAAATTCTGGTATCAATATAGCATTCATTGGTAAATCAGTTGTGTCTTCTTTAGGGCCCGTCGTGGTCGTGATCGGATGGTAGTTGGATATACAACTACATATGCAATCAGTGCCTATCACCACTAATGTTGTGATTTTGAATTCCGCGAGGTGTACTCGAAATAACATTATGTTATAATGTTGGTCAGTGACTTGCGGCAGATCGGTAAATTTTTTCTGGTTTCCCACACCAATAAAACTGACAGCCACGAAATAAATGACATATTGTTGAAGGTGGTGTTCAACACCATAACTCTTTCTTTGTCTTTTATTTCTGTATATAGAATACTGTATACAGATGAGTGTGGTCGTTTTTTAATGCCAAATAAGCAATTTTGCAACTATATCATGGAGAGAATAACTTACATTTGGTGGCTGATAATGATGTCCGCTTTGTACTAGCCCTACTCGCTTAGTTGGATTTTTATAGTGATGAAGTTTGTCATTTACTTGCAACAGTTTGGTGTTGTGTTTTCGGGCTCTCGGTTGTTGTATAATAACAAACAAACCTCCATGACATACAAATGTATCTACATGCAAAATTACAGAAGGGTAATCACACATGACCTATAATTTATATTTTTGGTGTGTATGTTGTCAGATGTGTTGTTAATCTGTTAAGCTTAAATTCTATCGAATTACCTTTATATTGAACTGTTCCATGTATTTGGCATTTCATCTTTGTTTATATATAATCATTTGATAGGAAGTTTATGCATCAAAATGTATCACAATAAAAATTATCTAACTACGTTTGTCTCAGTTTTATTTTCCCAACTCATGTCGGTAATATTCATCAGAGGTTTTGTGCTTATTTTTTTTGTTCTGTTTTGATGAATGTCGTGTACTATTTTTCATTGTCTGTCTAACGGTTAGTACTGTCGATATTTACTGTTTATCGAAGTGCCAGAACCATAGCTGGAAAGTGAAAGGTCATGTATATATGTGTTATGGACGTCAATTTAGATGTTTGGAACTGTTTTGAAAGTGTGGTATTTCTTGTTTTACATTTTATTGCAACATATAATATTGTCTTTTTTAATATATGAAACTATTAACTGATTGAAGATTATTCCAGAAAACCATTGTGTGCCATAAACTTGATATTTTCATTTTTATTACTGATAATCTGCTTACAAGTCTTTCTGATACAAAGAAAAAAATATCAAATAACATAAGTCCATTCTTGTCAATAATGTTTATTTAAATAAACTCAAATCTACTGAATGAACAGCTATATGTATCGATGCAGTAACAAAGCATGTAATAAAAAATGTTAAATTGTGTCATCTACATCTGTGTAAAGGATCAACCATTTAACTTTGAGCGATTGGGGGGGGAGGGGGGGGTGTTGCACTGACCACTTCCTTTTGATTAGAACAAAATCTGTATTTTTTCTTTAAATGTTACAAAATGTCTTGAACATTTCAGGGTTAGATTATATTTGCATCTTTTACGTCATAATTTTTTTCTATAAAATTAAGCAACAAACAGTTTGAAAACACCCCGTCATCAAGAGGTAAATGGTCGTTCCCTTATGTCATATAGAAAGTCAAAGTAAATATTTGACTCAGTATTAATTATTGAACAAAAGTTGAACTTTGAACTCGTTACAAACATAGAATTGTACATACATATATATATATTCGTATCCGCAATACGTAACAACAACAATCGAACAGGGAATGATCTTTTATATTCTTCATCTCTGATATGGAACTGAAAAACAAAAACAAATACAGTTAATTAAATATATTAATACTCGACATTTACAGTTCCTGAATAATATAATTAATTAAAACTACGTTCAATCTACTTAAGGCACATATAACCTTAGCAGATAATTATTAGCTTTCTTGTTTAGGCATTTTGGTTTACTTGACATCAACTACTTTCAAATTATTTTGTTTTCCAATCTTTTGACTACCAGGTGAAGGTTATCAAACAAACCGTTCGTGTACACCAACTTAGAGATCTACGATTTTACTATGTATACATTGTAAGCCAAACAATTAAATATACTTAACTAAAACCAACATAGTTAAGCCATTCACACTAGTATATTATATATAAAAGTTGTACAAGTTGAAACACTTTTTGGCTTAATTTTGTACAAGTTATGACTTGTATTTTTTATTTCGTACAAGTTATAACTTGTACAAAATCACAACTTGTACACAACATTTATATATATATAAGGATAAGCGATTGGTGCTGCGGTGTATCAATGATGTGAGTTCCAATCCCGTCGAAGGAGAACAAAACGTTGTCATCTCACTATTGGGTTCAATTTTCAGACAAATATACATATATATTCAAATTATGCTTAGATTAACATTACACTGCACTTATCTTGGTTCATAGTTGTTTTGTCTTTTATACTGTTGTGCTTGCAAATATTTTCAGTGTTCTGGTTCTCTTATCTATTGGCAGCATAGAAGTATTGACGGGAAATATGTTCATGAGTTGTAATATATAATGTGTGTGTACTTTTATCAGTGCATTAAGTTCACATTAAATGCCTTTATTTTACGATAATGTTTGTTTCAAAATAGAACACCACTTCTACATTCAGTAAGCGGTAAATGTGCATTTATGTCTCAACTAACTCATTAATATAACACGTTCTGGTGTATACAAAATAATCTATTGGTATTGTTGTCTCGTTCGATCCTAATTTAATATTATAATTCTGTCTATAACAAACTGATATCGCAGTGTCAAAACCGTTTTTAACAGTGCAAGATTATTAAATATTGTCATAACTGTCATTCTGTATATTGAGGTCTTTGTGTGTTAATGGTGAGTCTAGATTATGCAGTGTAGGTGTGATGGATCTATTAACACAGCGATATGAGTTTGGAAAATTCGACAAACCTAAAAGTTTCGGTTACTTTATTACCAGCATCATAGAAAACTAAATTTGATATCTACGTTTTCATATAAACAATGCTTGAATTATTGTCTTTGAGGAATACAAATGACTTTTCATGACTGTATATATAGCATTGAATTAAGAAGCAGAAGCAGCAAATATCAATTTCATAGACTGGTTTGACCAGATCTGGGTTCAAACACGGCATCTGCCACACTTGGCGAGCACGCTAGCGAGTACACCACCAATGCTGCTCAGAGAGGGAGTAGTAACGATAATATACACGATATATAAATTAAATACTATACTTCTCCATCATGTTTATAACAGCTACAAACTCGCATCGTACTTAATATGAACTCGATATTTGCAATTAAGTTTCTTTGCCCTCTATGCCTGACTGTTTCTTGTCAGGTAAGAAGAATTCCGGTGGTATATGTGATAACATCAAAATTACAAACAAAGAATCCCTGGGTTGGTAAACCTGGATTTGCCTAAGAGCGGAATTTTTTTATTTCTACAAGTACAAACTTGATATGCCTTGCAACTGGATGCTGAAGGCAACTTGTTGTAATGCGATGTTGCTACAATGGTTCTTTAACATTCAGGCATTGTGCCAGTTGTGGACCACCTATTACTGCTTTATTAATTGAACGCCAATTTTGCATTCTTATATGCCCCCTCCTCTGTGAGATCGGCAATACTTTACAATCTCCCTTAATATTACAGCCACGGCCCTGTCGGAAACATTTGTTAAATATGTAATTGGACTTACTACTTACTTCTTAGATAGGTAATCAATTAATGATTGGTCCCGGCACAATATACTGCTAACAATAATTTATCACCAAGCATCTGAAAATGTACTATCCCTGCTACATTGTCGCAAAGTTTCTGATACTGCACTGTCCCTGCTGCATTGTCGTAAGGATAAAGGCTTGCCTTTACTTGATATATTTCGATGTATTTCATTTCTGGCTGAGTGAAATCCATTTCCTATTCTACCAGATTTAAATGTACTTTGTCGTCTCATGATAACACTATCACGTGTGCTAGAACTATATTGTCTTTTCGGTATTGCTCGCCTTAAACAACCACAGCATGGGAACCAGAGGAAAAGGAGTGATGCCAAGTCTGCCTGTAAAATAATATGTTTATCTTGTGTAATTAATTCGTACAGACAATATTTATATTTGTATTGAAATTCGTCAAATATGTACCTACATGTAGTTAATATATATATAAACAAAATACTGGTTCCAAACTACACAATTTGATTTGGTTCTGTGTAAAAACGTTGATATATGATTCAGTACATATGTCATGTTTCATGTTTCTAGAATAATCTTCATCATGCATGACCAAAGTAGAATGATTAGAAAGATAAACAATTTTAAAATCTTTGGAATCAGAAAAACAAAGGCACGGTAACCAGAATCGACTGAGGTCACGTATGCCTGAGGCAGGCTAACACGAAGACTCCTTATACGTTTGATGTCAGTTGTAAGCGACACAATGTCGTTCTCTTACGGAAGCATAAAAAGCACACGATTAAGTTTATTATCTTCTAATTGTTTCAGAAAGTAAATTAGAAAATATAGATACTCTTTCGTCTTCTTTCTTTAGGCTACAACGGATACCATATCTACACTTAAAATCTGCACTGGCATCAGCAAAATATTATGCATCAAATGAACCATGTTCGACAATGTATAGCTGTATTATAGTATATTATATTGCGTTCTATATATCCAATTTGTAGTATTAAATACATTGTGGAAAATTATATTATATTCCGAACAAGAACCATGGCTATGTACTTGATTGCTAGTACACTCGATTTGTTTTGTCAGGAAGATCAGACAACAGCAAATTACATACTTCCGACAATATTGATACATAAACCATCATTAAATAACAATCTAGAATTATCAGTGTTACAGCACTGTGTCACGCTACACTAATATAGATATATTATATTTGTATATTGATAGATTGAAGTGGTCTTTCGGAAGCAATAACCAGACCCACGTAATTCGTCTTGTGTACTTGAAGATGTTTTTGGTTTGGTCAACAGAGAAACACACATTATTCTTGTAATCAGTGACTGTTTGTACTCATAAATTACTCTTTGCTTCCGACATTCCTAACGTAAGTCAAGTACAAAAGAACATTTCTGGCCGTGTTACTCCAATCAAGAGATTATTGCTTATTATTTATATACTATTTGTTTTGATGTAGGTCACAGTGACCAGTGCCGAATAAACATTTCATTATTGCCTTTCTCATTAGGATCTACATCTTTTTTTCTTACCTGTTTATAAATACAGATCACTGTATCGTCAACCGCTTCCGTGGTGAAATGGTTAACGTGCTCACCTCGATTGTGACAGATCGTAGGTTCGAGCCCCGGTCGGGTCAAACCAAGGACTATAAAATTGGTATTTGCTGCGTCTCAAAGAACTGGTTGGTTCGAATCAGAATAATGTGTCATACCCGCGGACTGTTGTGACAGTGAGCTAGAACTATACAAAAGCAACTACGCGAGTTGGTCTAGTACAAACCGGATATCACCAGCATCACCAGCATCTCACCGAATGCAGAGAGTTCTTGCAATGATATAGTTAAAAAATGCTCATTTCTAGTTAAAAAAAATCGCTCACTCACTCACTGTTTTTCGGATCACAATATTTCCATTCCTCATTGTGATTAAGTTCTCAAAGAGTAAACAAGCTTGCATGTTTGTATTAAGGCATTCTAAAGTTGATGTTCTATTTATTCTTATAATCACTGAAAAATAGAGTTACTAGTCAGAATGGCTGGAAAGTGTGATTAAGCCTTTTATAAACACGTGGAAAAATCATTAAGTATTATATCCTTATTTAAACACTACAGCTATGATACATGAGATGGTTTTCAATTTCATTTGCGTGATGAATTTTTCATGAAAATTGGATGTATAGTTTGACAGTCACATGTTTATCCATGTTGTAATTAAATTGTACACGTCTTATGTTTTGACCAAAGCTTTATTGTCTATTTATGGTATATACGGTACTAATGACGTACGATGTCACCTTCATCTCCAGGTAGTTCAAACTAAGTTTGTGTTATGATGATTATACCAACAATAATTCATCAGCAAATGGGAAAATACTAAACAGTAAAAATAGCACATTCAGAAAGCCAAACCAACACCAATACTATAAGAGATTGGACAATACAGAAACCGGAATTGAGAAATCATAAATCTTGTGAAATCATAATTTGCTACAAATGCACTGATCTATACTACAATCGCGTCAAAGTTATAATTGATGCATGTCTTAGAGCAGTTGAGACATGACTATGGCAGAACAACACAACTTTTCAGGTCGATCATTAAACTGTTTGAGAGATGACTTAAACTTATGTCGTTGGTGTTCACAGAACAAATATATTGTTAGACCGATGAGTTCCCTGATCTGGAAGTCATGGTAAATATGACAATATATTTAAGCAGGAATGCGTTGTTTCTTCTATGCTTTGGATGCAAGTGGTTAATTAAGCCATAATTTACGAGAATGGATATGTATCAGTACACTTAATGTAAATAACTGTTAAGCTTCTGTAGTTTTAATAGCATACTAAAAATTACTTACCCTAAAATTAGCATTGGTAAATCCATAAATCAAGGGATTGGCAAAACTATTGGACATGGCCAACCAATGAACGGATAGATAGAAAGTCATCAAGGCCATTGCATCATCTATAGTTTCGTAATGGAGTATTTCCGGTTTGAAGTCTAAGATCAAAGTGAACACATGAATGGGAAGCCAGCATAGTCCAAATACCGCTACTACAATCACTAACATCTTAACAATCTGTAAAAGAAACAATAAAATACCAATTAACAAGTTATAAAACGTAAGTATAGATATAAAAAATAGACTGTATGTACATGATATAAAGAAAATAATCTTTTGTGTCATCTAAGTGAATTGTACCATTCAAGCTGAAAGGAAAATTTGTTTTGAGGTTGTTTTCCTTATGGCCACACTAAACACTTAAAATATTATTTATAGCATAATAATTGGTAGTTATGATTTTCATTGGAAATTAACAATGATTGTAATTCTCGCTTTGCCTAACTACAACTTCGAAATAGTATCACAAAGGTAAGCAACCCAAATATTGCATTTAACATTTCTCTTATTTACTTAAATATTTATGATATACATTCGAAGTAACACAAAGAGTGAGTGAATGATTGTGGTATAAGGCCAAATGAGCAATTTTTCAGCTATATCATGGCAAGAACAAGTTGCATTCAATGAGATGAAAACAACCCAACTTTGCACTCCACAAGGAGATATGTAGCCAAACCTGAACACATTATGCTGATTTCGAGCCAATGAGTTGTTGTTCTTATTTCGTAGCGCTTCATGTTTATCACATACTAGTAATCAACAATAACCAATTTTATCTTAACACGATGGGCAGCACTAGTGGATCAGAGTTCACCCCTGGTTTTTAATGGGGTTCGTGTTACTTGATCTTTAGTTTGATGTGTATGTTTTGTAGCTCGATCGTTATTTGTCCTTTTTTTTGCCCATTGTGTTATCTGGCATTCTTCAATTTATTTACGGATTCTAATTCTCTCTTCTTCAAACTCTTCTTATAGTCTTTGGTTTGACTCTACCGAGGCTAGAACCCACGAACTACTGCACTAGAGGAGAGCACGCTAACCATTACACCACCGTTAATGTTACTTGTGATTAAGTTAAGAACACATGGTAGGAGAAACATATGACTGTTAACCTAATTACCTAAAATATGTCACCATGTTCCTCATATTAAAACAAGCCTAACGAATGAGGTGGGAATGGAAAGATATTTACTTTATATATGACTGCATACTTGGAATATGCAAGAGATACAAGTCAATCCATAACTTTTTTTTATTAGTTAACATATGCTTAAGTGAAAGAGGAGTTTACTTCAAACGAATGCGGACGTGATTCAACATCTGTCGAGGCACGTTCAAAGGGCGAAAATACAAATAGGAAATTCAAAGAAATCTTAATTACAAACAATTAAAATAAAACTTAAAAAATAATATGCGTTGTTTGGAATAATGAAAACCTTTCGCTTTTATTTATAATAATAAATTATCATATTTCGCTTCCTCATATAGGAAAAAACACTTTCATGTGATTTAGATAATTTGTCTTCTCAAACATGTCTTCGAAGACAACTTGATAACATGTTTTAATACTGCATCACTAAATTATAATTAAATATATTACTTTAGATTGTTTACTAAGATTATGATTAACACAATTTTCCATTCTGTTATCTATGTGGTACCACAACCTTGTAAATTAAGAGTTGTAACTTGTAGTCCCAACAGTTTTTGTCGTTGAGGCCGCATTTTGTTTTATTTTGAGGAGGTGGATGAGGCGGGGTGTGTAGAGGGAAATTGTAGTAGAGCAGCATTATCAAGCTTGATTGCTGCACAAGGGATTCCATAGTTATTAAAAACAGGAAGCAGCTTTCTAACAGAAAATGGATGAATTGTATATCTTCAGTTATTGTAAAAACATATTTCCGATAGTACGGCAGGAAAACGTTGTAATGTTGTTCCAATTTCCTATAAGGGTAATGACAAAATTACCGAACACCGAGCAATCTTCCAAAAGGAAAGTCAAAACTCAAATTAACAAACAGACAAAATCAGTCAACAACCGGAAAACTGGGAAAACCGCAATGGCACTGACTTGGTACAGACATTTCTAAAGAAATGGTGGATTGAATAAGACTTTACGGTGCCAAACCTCTCGCTTTCATTGCGGTTCAAAGGTTCCGGTTGCCACTATAAACAACATGTATAACAATACTGGAACAAAATAGGTAAAATAGTAGTCAACGCAGTACTGAATTTAGTTAGGATGGTAGAATATAATTATCTATATCAAAGACAAGTAAAAAATATAAATACTTTATATGAGAAATACATATACAGTTATTTATCTAATTTATTGTACTGAAAGCCTTAAGGACACAAAATCACAAGTCACCTTCAGTAATTTTTTGAAAAGTACAAATCCATATACCAACATACTGTAGTGATCTATCAAATAGAAAACATCAAGACGGTCTGATTTACAAAACACCTGCCACCATGGTATGGATCGTTTTCTCTAAAGATGTTTGTCTACTGGAATGTGTATTCATTTAATTGGTAGATTAGTGTCCATTACCTCCTGGCATCTGTTTAATTGTCATACTTACGTGGTGTCAAATAATTGCACACACACTGATACCGTTTCTGCTATTATTGTATAATGGGGATTTTGACTTCATTATTTTTGCCAGAATAGATCAAAGTGTCTATTAATCATACTACAGAACATTTTACGATTGGAGAGATTGCGTTCTAGATGTTTGAGAATCAAGTGTGCATATAATTGTTACGTCTGTTCATCTGATTTGAACGATTAAGTTAAACAATAACTGTCCGTCAGTCATGTATTATATAACCCTCACAAATGCACTTGTATTTAATTGAATCTTCTATGAAATGTTAATGGAAGATTGATCAAATGCGCCAATGTTGGAAACTTTACGGAACAATATTAGGAGGTACTCGTATGTAGCTAGCCTCACATCAACCCCAAAGGTTAGTGTAAGGGCTATGGTGTTTAACCCTGCTTTCAAAAATATTTCAGTTATATCGTGTCGGTCAGTTTTATTGGTGATGGAAACGAAGAAAACTACCGACACGTCGCAAGTCACTGAAAAATTTATCACATAATGTTGTGTCGAGTACACCTCGGCATGAACGGGTTTTGAACTCACAACTTTAGTCATAAATCTCAAATATATTTACTAGTCTTTATTATTCATTAGGGACCAAACATTTAACTTTTTCTTACCTCCAGAGCTAGACATTTTTTTCAAATGAAACAAATATGGTTGAACAGTGCAAGGTCATTTCATTTATGATTTGTATCTTTCATGTCAAGATATCTATTAAGCAAAAACAAAAACAAAAACACATGTCCAACAAAATTTTAAATTGACGTTCCGTATGTCCCCTTAGAATTGACTCAATTTAAAATCCTATTAATGAGACACATAGAGGTAAACGGCAATTTGTATGACAGATAATTTGAGTGAAAATTATAAAAATAAACAAATGTTGTGCTGCATTGTGTTTGGTGTGTTAGAATTATGAATTACCAACTATTGCATTGAGCAAAATAAAATTTCCAATGTTTAACCAATTTGACACAAATTGCATAACATAGCAAATGTATTTTGCATTCCGACAAACAATTAAATATGTTAAAAGCAATATTTACAAGTGATATAATATTGATACAATTGAAGCTACACTATTGAGACTACGTGACAAGAGACTAATAAACATCGAGATATTAATAAGATGTTTCAGCTCTAGAGAACAATTCAACAGTATTACATAGACGAAAGGCATTACATAGTTAATACTTAAATCATACAGACTTTTACACTTTTAAGCAGAACGTATATAAATATATCATGATATAGGGATATATAATTGAATATGCTAAAAAAAAAAGGTCTTTATGAACATATGAAAAAGTCAGTAAGGCACTTTTATTCTATTCTCATTTTTGTATGATTCAAATGCTAAAGGAAACAAACATGTAATGTGGTATCGTTGTTGGCTTAAATCCGCCATTTGTTACTGAAGTGTCTGTTCCAAGCCAGGAAATTGAGTGGTCATGTATAGGTGGATTAGGAGTATCGACTGTGCCTCTGTTTCTACGAATTTTATGCCCCGTATACGATGATGAGGGGGGGGGGGTGTCAGTTCGTACGCTTCGCTTCACTTTATGAATGCAACTTCTCTGAGGTCGTTGGTTCGATAGTTTTCAATTGTGGTAGGATGATTGGTCATGCGTAGGTGACCATTTTATTCGACGATTTTTGGAGGAATTTTGATTTGATTTAGATCTATTCGGACAGTGTGGTTTGTTTAATTTTTCACTTAATTACTATTGCCAGGTGGCAGGTGGCAACAGCTAAGCGATACAAAACATTGTCTGTCAGCTTGTCTTATCTGGCCTGTTTTGTGGCCATTCTAGTGTGTGCGTACATAGATCATATTGGGTACACAACCAGTATTACACGGCAACTACAATATTTCTTGGTATCTTTGCGTAATAAGTAATTTCGTACCATTAGTACCAAGAAATAAGCATAATTGAATAAGTCATTAATGCCTTCTTTCATAATAATATGATTTGGTAAAATTTACAATTAGCAAAATATGCCTTTGAATGAATCTATTTACAACAAGCAGTAAGCTAAAAACCAAACTGCTTTGATGTGTAATTAGGCGTCAACATAACATTCCTATCATTAAGAGGAGGTTATCATAGTCACTTTGTCATTGATCACAGTTATTAATTATCAATATAAAAATCGCACATTTCATCTGGTTATTCTCATACTTTCCATTCAGTAATAAAAGATATAGAATGATATGTAAGTTAGTGCTAATAGCGCGTTTCTGGAATAATGTCCATCAGGAACGGGAAAAGTAAAACGATTTGCAAATGATTTAAAATTGTGTAAGAGCAAGAGAATTAAAGGGCCCAAGCAAGATTGCAAAATTATGCTAAGGTCACCTGTACTTGAATAAACGATTCTTAGTTTTGATAATTACATTATTTAGGAGCTGTAAATGTTAATGGCGATTATATCTTATACATGCAATCCATGCAATATGCCGAATCGTTGACAACTGAGAGGGTGATAGCTTCGGTGACAGATGTATATGCTGAGAGAATGTGGAAATATGTATTGTTAGAACAAACAATACGATGCCAATGTGGGAAGCAGAAGCCGTAAATCGAAGAACAAACAATACAAAGACCAACAGAACAAGGACTACAACACAGTCCACAGTCCACTATACTTGTGGCACCTCTAGTGTTAAACGAATCGAAATTCATTTGAGATGGAAATTAGTTGCATCTTCATTTCAACCAACTGATATTGATAACGTTTTCTTATGTATTCACAGACTATTCATATCATCGTTTTATTCGTTTGCATACAATTAATTGGTTTTTATCATTAAAAAAGGAAGAAACGTTTTTAGTCTCAGTGACCTTATTTGATAAATTCCAAAGTTAATAGCACAATTATATTGCTACCTTGTTGAGTAGAACGTTATTAATTTACCATATTTCTTTGCTGCAACTCGAGCTAAATTTGAAAGTTAATGATAAAAACATGAATTCGACAAGTGGATTGAACATGTTGGATTGTTTTAGTCAGGATATTAAATGTTAAGTAGAAGATAAATAATTTTCTCATTTTGAACACTTAATTGCCTGATTGTAATTTACCCCGATACGATGTATGTAAAAGTTGTGATACTAAAATATGTAGAAACACTTTTTACCTTTCGACGTAAACATTGGACATTTTTAATATCATGATATAGTTTTATTAATAGGTAATTGGTCATCATCGCCTCTTCCAGTATCTTTCCAGCAACATGTTTATTGTCAGATCGTAACTACTAACTTTGTGGGAGGGGGAAAGCTCGGACAGAAATAACGACCTGATAAGGTGAGAACTCGTCATTGATAGCTGTCCGGAAACCTAAGCACTTACGCTGTTTTCTTAAGCGGGTATGGTTCCGCTATTTATCATAATTCAAAGATTTTACCCATTGCGCTCTCATGATGACGTTAAGCAATAGTATTGAACGAGTAGTAGTACGTGAACATGTGGTATTTCAAAGCCCATTCTAGCAATCGCACATGGAAAGTTACCCGGAACACCTGGTTTTAGACATTCTTTGTGATGTAATTCATGTGCTCCGAACTTCAGCGTTTACTTTATTGTGTACATTTATCGGGTGTGTGCCTTTTGGAATAACTTCTGACCTGCATACTCTTCGTTTCACGTATCTTGCATGTACAAATGGCACAAATATGAAAATGTTACAATTGTATTTTAATCGTGATCACAAATTAAAATATTATAAACAATAGTTTAATGTTGAGAATTACTTACCATCTTACAAGGAACAATTTGCAAACACGCGCTTTTTAAAATCAAAATCAAAAGACATTATTTGTAGTACAATATAAAGAGCTAATCAAGAAACACGTAAATAGTAGCCAATAAAACAGAAGGTGGTCGTGACGCTTCAATTGATATAAAGTAGTTTCTATCTCACTATTAAGTAGACAAACGTTCAAAACATGTTTCTTCCTAATGTTAAATACATTGTTTTACAAAATATTTTCAGTTTGTAATGTTATAACCACATTTTGGGCAAAGTTTTTGTATATTATTCCAGAAATTAATGCAATTGACAATTGAACGGTTAATAAATAAAGTCTGTCTAGTACATTGAAATAGCTTTGGAACATAACATGTGTCAACAATGTGAATGCCCCTTTATAAACAAACAATTACAATTGTCGACATTAAGAATTTATACATAATAGTAGTGCATTGCAATGGGGAAAAACTTAAAGAGAACCTAAATCAATAGCGTATGTTCAGTAAAGATTGTTCCCGGAGACACAAAAACGTTGGAACAGTACGAATTATATCGTCAAGTTTGTGTTTATAATAAAAACGTAGATATCTGATTTAGTACGCATGCCGCACTTTTGGAATGAGCGTCATCAGCTACGCTCAGGAATGAGCGTCATCAGGTACGCACAGGAATGAGCGTCATCAGGTACGCTCAGGAATGAACGTCATCAGGTACGCTCAGGAATGAACGTCATCAGGTACGCTCAGGAATGAACGTCATCAGGTACGCTCAGGAATGAACATCATCAGGTACGCTCAGGAATGAGCGTCATCAGGTACGCTCAGGAATGAGCGTCATCAGGTACGCTCAAAGTCGACAACAATTTAAAGTACGCTGAGAGCAAGGAAGCCAAAGGGGTTTAAAAGAATATCACATACCGATAAAGCCCGAATAAGCATCAGAGAGGAGAAATTTAGGTACTGTAAATTCCAATGAAAAATATTCTAAAAAACCATGTCGGTGTTTAAGGACTGTCTACTCGGCGGATAATTCCCTCGGGAACTATTTATCCACCAGCAATGGTATTGTTCTTGTGATAGAAATAAAACCACACATATCTAATTTAGTGCGTACGAAACGTTTCTGGGATAACCTTAATCAGACATGAATAAATTCAAATGATAAGATACCCCAAATAATTAGAAAGTATTTAAGGACACCAAAGAGCCTCGACAGCATGCATTAAATCGGTTACGGTCACCAATATCGGATGGAGGTGAACCTCAGTGTTTATGATAATTACATTATTTGGGACTATTAATTCCAATAATGCAATGTAAATATAGCTCATAAAACAATGCAAATATAATAATCTCTCAATAGCTCATTTTCTCAGATATTCATCTCCTACAAAGATAATAAAGAAATAAAATGAAACACTATTAACTAATTTATAATATTTAGACGAACGAATGGACAAATCTTGCAATAGTTGTACCAGACAAAGAATTATGTAGCGGAAGGTAGGTAAAGAGAGGCATTTTTAATTAACAAAACAATAACATGCACATGTAGACAATCAGAGAGGAACCAGATATATAACTCATAAATATTTACTGTGAAATAAATTGTAAGTTGTGTGTGTTTTACGAACAACAGCGTAATTCATCTTCAGATGGCACAGTTAATTCTTGAACTCTCAAGATTCATCATTGACATATATACATGATAGTGCATATTATCAATCGATAAAACACAATTTCCTTTGAAGTATCCACTCTCAAAGCCAATTAAGAGATAAATTAGTAGAAACAAAGCAAACAGTTGTCCGACATGTATATAATTAAATAAAACACTTAGATATCAAGATCCATCTATATCCCGTTGATTAAGTTAACTTAAGAACCTTTGTGAACATATCACACATTCTCAACAATTATAAAAATTGTAATCAGCTACATTATAGCGTGTTAATAACGTATATAATGGTGTGAGATATTTTAAAAGGCGATACGATGATATTAAATATAAGTCATGGGATACAATGTAACAGTATTGAAGACTACAACAGACCTCAAAAGATTAAGGTAAAATCTGGCCTTCGATTTTAACTAAGCACCAAATAAAATAAAACTCTAAAATTGTTTATATAGCTGAAAACACAACCACAGCAAAGGTAAGACAAGTTTACAGATACCAAAGGAACTATCTTAAGGCATAAAGAAGGACAGACAACCAAAAGAAAAAGGACAAAATGTCAAAGAATGTTCTACAAACACAACAAAGAAAACTAAAGATTGGGCAACACAAACCCCACTATATCGGGAGTGAACTCGTGTAGACTGGAATGGTAACTATATCCTGCTCCAGTAGTTGCTCACGTCGTGTAACTTTTGTAAATAGTCCGGTGAAAGTCATGGATGAGGAAAGGACCGGATTCTACTTACGACAATCGGAACATATCCATAGTTTTATCATGTCTATCAGCATAGCAAAGAAAAGCTCTTCTATTTCAGAATAATACAATGTAAACAACATAATTGTCATGTCGATATAAATTATCTTCATTAAATTATCTGTCAAATTATGTTTTTACCTATAAGAGGTAAGACATAATTATTCTACAAGATCAGAATACCGGGAAATTAAATCAATGCAATTCATTCCGTGTAGAAATAATTTGTGCGTTAATTACTTCTTTCACGTAAAAATGCTTTGATAATAGGACTCCACATGAATATGGAATAGAGTAGAGTCTATATGTTTGTAATACTGCGCAAATAATAGCTGAAATGTCTGTCTATAATAATGTTTAAAACGGTTGATGACGGGTGCGAAAACTTTTGAATAAAACTAATACATGTATATGTATTCTAAATAAACATTAGAGAAAACCAAAGGGGCGATCAAGAATGGACAATCCAGAGACATGGGCAACATCAGGTACTCATGACAAAAAACTAATTACAAACAAACCAAAAAAACACAACAGAAAACTAAAACGATGAGAAACACGAACTCAACCAAAAAGAACAGCGGGGATGAAGTCGGGCGCTCACGAACTGTCCGATTTAAAGTACTATTTTTGGTACAGGGATTATAATCACTGAATAAAAAAGCATCTTAAACTTGTGTGGCTAAAAGAAATCAAAGGTGAAAAATTGGACCTATAGAAAAATATTTGAAAATTGCATGTTTTCATCAGAAGAAATAAGTAATTTTGATATAATGATAAAGTTTCATTTATCAAGGATCAACAACAAATAAATAAAATAACACATACTTCAGTTAGATATTTGCTGACATTAAAATCATCTTGATTCTCAAAGGATATTCGAAGTCGTCTTTCTTGCCGTTTTGTCGCCTTGGAAATTGCTTTGGGTTATTTGCACTCAGGATTTTCATTTCAATTATTACCAAATTCTCTTATAAGTGGGATATATTGACGGACTCAAATCCGGTATTTAGCAGTATTTAATATTTCAGTTTTTGCTATTTGTTTTCAAACATTTCTTTTATCTTCCACAAAAATTATCAAATTACTCTTTTACATATGGACCTAGATAAAGTAAAGTACATGCACTTGACAGATATGATATTAAAACTAGTAAAATTATTTGGCGATATCAAATATTTACTTCAGTCAGGGCTTCAACGACAGATTGCTTTAAATATGTTTTGTTATAGAACCACATGGATTAATCTGCCAGTATACAACTATTTATTCTCCGGTTTTACACTAAATGGCATAGATTTATGACACATATTACCCATTGCAAACGTTTCCATGAAATATAACAACTGAGTGTCTGTTTTTCTCCATTCAGAAATTTTATACAGAATTGATTTGTTCTATACTCTGTAACACTATTAGTGTCTGTTTTCTTTATTTATATTGATAGACACTATACACAAACCACTAACACATCGACGGCTATAAACCATTAAGCTAGATTTATCCCATCTATATTCTGTAGTTTCATGAATTTGCTAAGAGACGTTCAACGATAACATATACAAATATATACAGAAGCCGTAAGTCGAAGGACAGACAGTGCTATGGACAAATGAAAAAGAAAAAAAAAGACCAACACTGATCCACAAGACATTGCACATGAAACCAAAGATTGAACTACTCGAACCCCACTGGAAACCTGGGGTAAACTCATGTGCTCCGGTAGGGTAAGCAATTTCTGCTGCACCAGTGACATTCAGGGCCTTACTGTTACTAAAATCACGTAGACGAGAGGACGACGGAATTGTGACTACATCAAACGGAACATTTCCGTGGTCATCTGAAACACAGGATATCAGTAACGGTTAACAAAGTCATGATCGTGACCATATAACTATCGAAGTGACGACTGTAGCTTAACAATTAGGAAGCATTAGTTAAGCGGTTTCATCGTTAGTGACAACTCTCTTTTACTAAAATACCATATGAAATATAGTTGTAACGAATACACCTCATGAAGAGTGGGAATCAAATTCCACTTGGTTGGAGATACGCTGTGTTTGCATAGACAGAAGTATATCCAACTGACGTAACCTCGTCGGCCCTTTATTCTGTCTTAGCAATCAATCAATCTGAATTGAGGCCAACAAAGGCAAAGATCATAACGGTTATCAAACGTGTATACAATCAACTGATCAATTCCACAATGATCAACTAAGTCATGGGACATTTTTCTTTTGTATCATTGTTATAAGCATTTGTATGACAAGAGCAGTTGCTATCGATACAATCAAGGAACAACGGTGTCATTTTCATCCCGCATGCGGTAAGGGATGGTTACTTTTACACATACAGTAAATGTATTTGTTAATTTTGCGACTTTCTATTAACATCTCTAGATATGAGGAGTAAGCATGCACTTGCTAAGACAGAGAATTTCATCGCACTTAATATTTTCTTGCGATAATTTAAATATTTTGCAGTTTCCAAACCAAACATCTGTATTATCATCAAAAGAAGTACATTATAGACAAATTTGTGGCTTCATATAAACAGTGTGGTGAATATTTGAGGTATTATGAGAAACCAACGTCACATTTACAAGCTATTAAATTGCACTTATTTAATTCTCTAATAATCTCGATTATAAAAAAATCAAAGTCGGGCACAGTTTAAAAGAAAATTATATATAGCATACGCCAGTTGCATAATTAAACAGTAAAAGTCGGCTAATGACTATATAAATGATGTTAGCATTAGCGTAATTAATTGTTCTGATGGTAAAATCGTATTTACCGTGTGTACGTAAAGGCATATTTCTTACAGCTATTTTAATTATATTTTGATTACACTTTGACTACATTAAAACTAATGCTGTTGGTTTCAAAAAGGTGTTATGAAAGGACCATACAAGATTGAAAAAGTTTTAGATGCCAAAGGGGTAACCGGAAGCCGTAAATCGAATAAAGGCAGACACTACAATGACCAAATGTAAAAGAAAAAGGACAAACAATGTTCCACAATACACTACACAGAAAACTAAAGTAAAAATGGATCAAATTCTACGATAAATCGATAAATATAAAATATGCAAAGTCCACAGCATCAACACAAAAGTAATATACAAGGAAATGTACTTAAAACATCAAACGTGGGCATAAAAGACATGTCTTGAATATTAAGTTATTATATAACCTCAAGTGTTGCAAACAACAAAACAATGTTTAACTGTTTGAACTCTTCAATTTCCTTGTGGTTTATCATCACAAAAGGAATTGTACATATCCAAGGTGATTTATAGAATATCTACGGTAATGATGTTATCTTCATAACAATAGAATAATGTTTTGAAAACGGTTCATTTATTGTATATCTCTATCATGTATGCATTACTTTGTCTACACGAGACATGTTCATTCCTTTGTACCGCTATACATGTTATATTCCCATTGGATACAATATATTAACACTTGTTTGTCATTTGTATACAATGTATAATAATTCACCCACTTTTGTTGGGCTCTCTATTATGTTTGGTAAACACGTCTTCAATTTCAACAACAGATTAATTGTGGATATAAAGACTGAAAAAATCGCTGATTGTTTTATAGCTTTCATCTGTTGTATTGTGTATTGAAACGAATCTCCAAGTACATTGCATTCAAGTTCAGTATTTCAGTTGTTTGTCCGTAAATCACTACGAGACAGCAAGTGGTCACTTATAAGACAACGCTACATATCATAGAAAGTGAGGAACCCTTCAGATAAAATAACAATTTATACCCACAGGGGTCATGGTTTGTTTTTTGAATATTTAGTTATATCTATGAATATTGCATTTTGTTCTCAATAAACATGAAATAAAACCAAAAGTGACAATAGATAATGGACAATTCAGACTACAAACAGAAACCTGCAACACGGACCAAACCACAAAGGCTAAACCTAGGTGATCTATAAGTGTAATACATTTATGTTTCTTATTCGGCATTGTGTACTAACATTGGCGGAGTGTTAATACCAAAGTCATTATGTTGCCGTTGTTGAATATTAACAAACGACATCCCACCATGCGGATGATGGGTTATATACCTTTGGGTGTATTTATGCGCTCGAGGGGAGGGGTTGTTAACTTGTGATGCTTTTATAGAAAAAGGCATTATTAAAAGTGTAATTACTTTATTAATTATCTTATACATGTATGTGATCCATCCAGGGAATTTGCCTCGAATTCTGGAGAATATTTAATGTAATGCAAGTACATGTAGAAACACGTGGTGTTAAGAGCAACATTTCCCATGGCTTAACATCTCACCCTTTGAATCAATTGTGCTTTGAATGTAAAATGCTTACTTCACGTATATCACAAACGAAATGTCGCATCTCATAGTTTATGCGTTCTTTTACAAACAGAGAAACCGATCATTCAAACTGTGTCATGAACATATCCTCTAAATACCGCTTCTGACTTCTGATCTTTCGACGTATTCCTTTTTTTTTTAATCTAATTTTAAATTTATATTCAATAGCCAAAAATGAAGACCTTAAACATCTTAAAAAAATTAAATATGAAGATATTTTAAAAGTTGAGAATGAAAATGAAGACAGATCTTTGAAACTGAACATACAAATGAAGGTACAGAAATATGTGATAATTAATTTTAGCAATATTTCTTATGTTCATGTGTATTTGGATACATTTCTGTATCTAAATCCAGACTTTTATCAATCTGAGATGCTAAATTTAGTTGAATGGTCTTATGACAGATTAATAACTCAACCTTTCATCCCTTACCATACTAAGCCATTCTGTTGTCAACCATCAACAAGGATATCACATATATTTTATATATTAGTAAACTATATAGAACCAACGAATGTTTTGACGATGTTTTCGAAATCAAAAGTAAATACTCCCTGCAGTTTAAGTATCGCTTTAATGATAATGTTATTTAGTATATCTAGATTTACCTACCTATGCTTTTTAGCAATTAGTATTTTCATATCAAATGGTTGTACAACGCTATTGACGTACTCGAGCCTTTATAACTAGTTTAACTCTGCCAATGTTCAGTGAAGTGCAGTAGGAGTATGTTTTTAACTCTGTTTCTACGTTTTTCCGAATAGATTTTGGAACTCTTCTGATGGTGTAATAGTTATTTTGTGCTTGCTTTATCATTTTGTTATAATTAAGACGTTAATATTCTGTAGTCCGTTGTTTAATTTGTGATTAAACTAATCATATGATTAGCCCTAATTACATTTTTAATTCCTAATCACATAATTAGCTAATGCAATGATTAAATTTTGTAGCTGAACTGTTTTTAATCAACGTATTAACTAATCATATTAAATCATTGCATTAGCTAATTATGTGATTAGGAATTAAAAATGTAATTAGGACTAATCATATGATTAGCTTAATCACAAGTTCAACAATGGACCCCTGTAATTTAAATTCAATTGCTGATGTGCATTTATCTAGTCTGGTAGTAGGTGTCGATATTGAGCTATCAAAAAATTCCACATCGTTAAACCATGAAAACAGATACCTTTAATATGACAAATCACTCTCATGCCTAGGTACTGGCATTTCAATAAAAAGTACCTAAATAAGTATTTGGTTTTGTATTTTTGAATATTATTTATATTTTGTTGGCTTTCCAACTTGTCGTGTTTATACAGATTATCGCAATTCGTTATCTTTCTATCAACATTTCCATATCTGTGACATGGTGGGTGTCAGGATACCATTTGCCCACTAGCCACTGTATTGATATATGTCAAATTTAATCTAAAAATGTTAAGTGTAGCACAAAGACTTGACTATTTTTCGGACAAAATGATAAACAAGAATTAGTTATGTAAATACCTGACGAATTTCATTCACGGGATATAAATATGTGGTTGCACTAATTTCCTATAATGCTGAGGACACATTAATTTTATTAAAATATATTGTTTACAGAATTTATCAAACCATATTTGTATCTTTTTGTCCACCCACAAAAAGCACGTTATCAACGAAGAAAAAAGACTTATGGAAATGCAAGCTATGGTCTGACGTCATAACAACAATATTTAGTATTTAGATGCTTTTATTCCTGGAGGAGGCAACACATTTATTAAAGCATCTGGCATCAATATGGCAATAAATCATTAAGCGTTGTACCTGTTGTAACCACAATACAAAACATGCAATGCTTAAATAAAAACAAACACAAGATACACATATTTATATGTTAGAATATTTATTTTTATCTTGCATATTGAAAGATTGCACTTTTGATATATCAAACTCATGCAAGATAACTGCTACTTCGTATGGAAGCCCTGGGCTGCTATATCTTGTTGCTGATAAAGAATATATATTTAAATGAATTACAGTCAAACCTGACTTAAAATACACCTCTATACAACAAATCACTGTCTATAAAGGGTAAACTCATTATTCCCTTAAAAATAGTGCATATACTATTAACCTGTACATAAAGGGAACTGGTGATAACATCAACATTTTCAGGTATCCATGAGTACCCTTTATATTCAGGTTTTACTGTATATTGTCGAGTTAGTTACTTCATAGGAATTACTTCTTTACAACATAGAAATAAACCGTGATATTGTCATTTTAATGTCTGTCACATTTAGCATGTCTTACACAATATGCGAATGCAATGTTTTCTCTGTCATGAAACTCTTTCTTGTGACGTCAACACATTATGATATATTCATTTACTTGTTCCATATGGTTTGTAATGAATAGGACATACATTCATGCATATCTTGGTTGCTTTGATGAAAATACGATAGCACATATTGCATATCATTGAGTAACAACAATAATCCAAATTGCATTCCGAAGGAGTAATAAGAATGCCGTAATTCGAAAGACAGACAACAGCAAAATGGACAAAAAGACAAACACGGATCCAAAAAACACTAAACAGAAAACTAAAACGACAAATCAGGTGTGAATTCATTTGTTCTGGAGGAGTAAGCAGTTTCTGTTCCTCTAATGGCACCCGTCGTGCTATTCTTGTTACAAACCAGTGAGAAGTCACAAATGAGGAAAGGACGGAATTGCAATTACAATAAATTAAAGATATTCGTGGTCATTTGTAACACATATATTCCTTAACGGTTACCCAAGTCATGGTGGCGACCGTGATTTGTCTGATCTGAGGTATGGTATTTGTAAGTCGGAATGAGTGTTAATATATAACACTAGGAACACTATTAAAGTGTTATTGTTTAAAGTATTTAAATGCATCTATAGCCATGCAAGGTTCATGTTCAAATCAATATTACCCCTAATAACTGACAGGACCCGGTTACAGGTCATATCCAGATGCACTCTGGAATAAGAATACTAATTAAACCATGCAATCTGTCAGGTAGATTTACGTTTGTGATGTTATAATGAAAAATATGGCGTTTTCATTGGCTGACCATGAGTTCATTGGGAGACATGACATGTAATCGGTATCTGTCAGGTGTTAGGAAAAGCGGTGCGTCCTATTGATTCTTTTTTATCTTTATTTATTTGTCGATCCACTAACATATATTGATATTCGATAACTGGGTTACATAAGGGAAACATTAATTCACCTTTGATAGTTCAATCATAGACAATGAAAATGCATTGTCCAATTTAACAATAAACAACACGTCTGTCAGTATGCTCGGTTTATTGAAAAAGATGGCTACGCATGTAAAGCAACGGATATCGCAAAACATTTCAAATTGATGACGTTAATAAGTTCAATTGACTATGCACTCACCGACATATAAAAAGTCAAAACCCTTACCACCCTACCACAGTTTACGTTACCTGAGCGTCGAACCACTAGTTTGTGTTTGCTTATGTCTTTGGTACAATGCAAGCGGATTTACGGATTACGCACATTTATTTATTTGCTTGCATATCATTGGGGAACGACATTAACATTTGTGACATATCGGCACAAACATTGAATGTGTGTCTTTCTATGAAACGCTGACATTTTCAGGTCGGAAATAAAACAATTGAAAGACATCCTGTACACAACCGGCATACTTTTTCATAAATTATGGAGTCGTCCTCCCATCACTGGCAAAACGATTGGTACGTGACTTCTGATGTCATCCTATACATATTGCCGTTAGATGTTATTCAATGACAGTTAACGCAATCCCCCCATAAAATCTAGCAAACATCTATTTTTAATTACCTCGATAAATATACACGATTGCCAAATTACTGTTGCATTTCTTATTTTCATAACATTGGATATTTTATTCACAAAAGTATGCCTACAGTATCTATAGATAATATAACATTTTGTATTATGTCAGCTGAAATGTTTGTTTTTCTTTGAGATGGAAGTTGTAATTAATAAGTTATTTTCATTATATATTCCAGTAAAGATATCATCTACTAGCGTAACGAGGTCACGAGTCGAACATACTCTTTTATAATAATAAGGACAGGATGTACTGCTACTTCTCTTCATCACAATAACAACATGGTTGTCTGATTATATCTATTGCGTGTAACTGTTATTATCACATTGTATGTATTTTCTCACAAAAACAATTAAACATTACACTTTCTGTTGTCAAAACAGAAACAAGTGATCACAACTGATGCGTTCTAAATTAAAGACATAGTTACCGATCCCACATCCGTTGTCCATTTTGAAAACTCTTATTTAGAAATAAACAACGTTATCTGACTGAATTGTCTCATTATGGTCTGTCATAAGTTGGTAATGACAATGTACGAGATTTTTTCCAATAATTATCTTTTTCCAATTAGAAATTGGCCGTCATCTTCTAACGTTTGATCATACGTAGCTTACAGAGATAAGATAAATTTGGATTAGGCACACCTCTTCCCCCAGGGGGAATGGAGGGGTGAAAACAAACAAAACATTAGTGGTGTTAGAAACTGATTGTATAAGTACATACCAATAAAATTAAAGCACATAATAGAACCGAACACAACGAATACCGCACCTTCAGAACAGTTCCAAAAATCGAACCCGGAAAACGTAAAACAGACAAACTGACCACTGGCTGTTCTGGCTAGAGTGGAATAGACATTTCAATGCAAAAAATAAGAAGGGTTAGACTAGTTTTATGGACTCGGATATCACTCTTTAGTACAAGGACGCGGTCTTGTAAGTGTCATCCACGTATCAGTAAAATTTCAACCCTCACACATAACTGGGGCATGTACGGATATGCGTAGAAATCGGGATTGCAGTGGTATACAACAGTCTGTAGGTGGGCATGGTTAAAGCGAATTGTGCAAGGGATTCCTTTATAAAAAAACATTCTACAAGTTAGCCATATTCTGCTGCTATGTTATGTAACTGTGTGAGAAAATATTTGTTCTTCGAAAACAAATTTATCAGGTACTAATTTATGAAACCTGTAAAGATGTAACCCTTTCAAATTGTCATGGGCAACCTCTGATATAATCTTGAACTGTTTGAAGACTGTCAGTATTTGAAAGACGTAGAAGTAAAAATATAAAAAAATTTACGATATTAAACCACATCACAGTTTTCTTAAAATGAATCAACACATAATGTAGATATAGCTTAAAACAATGATATTTACTTTTAGGTGTCGCCTGCACAAAATACGTAAAATAACTAAAAATAAAAAAATCACATGTGTTCCTTGTCTACAATATGCCTGTTTCTGTGTAAGACATTAGGATTAATTTGTAGTATAAAATGTTAAATGATGCATGTCTGTATGCAGTTTACCTTCATTTGTTTAATTGCCAATTAATTGACATGTGAAACCAATGATTTTGTAGAGATATATAGCATGCTCTAAATAAACTGTGTTTAACTTGTAATATTGTTTTGTGAGTAAGAAAAGTTTGAAGATACACAAAAGGTAATCAGAAGAAGGACATACAACACAATGCAATGGTCAAATGAAAAAAAGACCCAAAAAAATGATCTAGAAAACAGTACACATAAAACTACTGATTTACCATCACGAACCCCATTAAAAGGGGGAATTTCTACTCTATTCCTTCTTTAACTTTCTTCTTGTATTCTGAAGGCGAAATATATCATGTAATATGTTACTTTTTATTGGTAGATAACAATTGCGATTATTGAAACTGATTAGTTATATGATGAGCATTGTGACGTCTTCTAGTATCAGCTGTTCTTAACAAATGTAATGATAAATGTGACGTTTAATGAAGTGTGTACAAGTATTATTGATATTAAATGCCAATTGTAAGTAATACAAATGAGAATATAATGCGCTTTATGATTTCCATGTTATATATATATGTCTGTTGGTTTGTTTTAAAACAATTGTGCACTGAGCTCTGATATCATATGCAATAGTCATATTCAATAAATTGATAATCTTTTACAAAACATGGAAAGGAGATAATGAAGTCTGGAACATCAAATTGATATACGATAAAGAACAATAGAATTCCATGTTTGTCTACAATTGTGGCACCTCCAACTTTTGAACGATGAAAAGAAATTATAAACAGTGATGGTCAAGAATTCCACCAATATCAACAAACCTAACAACCAGCTCTCATTTGAAATCACTGAACATAACAAAGAATACGACACATGGCGTTGGCAATCCTGATCCTCGCTTGGGATAGACACAGAATTCAAAGCAGGTTTTGAAAAAACCATGTGATATTCTTCCTAAAGATATACTACTCATACCACCTGACCTGGTACTGACATGTTTGGGGAATAGCGAAGTGCGCAGCAATTGAATTGAAATTAATAAATACATTTTTTTTTATCACTATTACGCTTTGCATTTACGTCCTATATAATTCTTGGAAGTGCATACCCAATATATAACATACTTTGCTAAAAACTAGAATGATACTAATTCGTTCGGTATATACTGGATACGCATTTACATAGCTGTTTACACAATGCATTTATTAATTATGATAGTTATTTCATTACATGAAACAATATGTAGCACTTCAAAGAGATTGTAGACAGCGAATTACCCAAAGGTAGTCATGTTTTATTGCTAGGACCGTGAACTTTTTTGTGTAAGACAATATGCCATGTTAGATCTTCCATTGACAAAAAACTATTTGCGTTGACGTCAGTATGTTACATGGTTTATGTGAATAACATTTGGTTTGTAATTAGCATGCTCATGTACTACTCGTGTATAGCAATATGCACATGTTTTTGTTATATTGTATTTTTTTTTATCGTATCCATAACTTAACGGAATGAAATAACATGCTGTCTTTGAGAACACACCTCCGTATGAAGAGATAAAAATGGTGGATATTTTACTACTATGAAAGAAATACTTATGATAACTTCATTTAAAGTTTATGGGGTTCTTTTGAATCCTTCCGGTATTGTTTGTACAATATGCCTGTAATGCACATCAAAATAAAAGAGTGGAGACACCAAAGGAGTAATTAACGCCACGATATTACTGAAATATTGTTGAAAGTGGCGTTAAACACCATAAATCTAAACAAAAGGAGTAATCAGAAAACAATGAGCAAAGCAACATAAGATAAACAGATAAACAATGGTCTAAAAATCATTACAAAGAAAACTAAAATTTTAGCAACAAAAGCCTCATAGAAATTCCGCGGTGAACTCGGTTGCTTCACATATGCCGCCAGTTGAATTGGTATTGCACATTTGTTCTTCACTCAAAATATTTTGTTTTTTCAATATTCTTTACATAACATGTATGCAAGTAAAATGAATATAGTGTTATTGTTTAATTGATTGATAACTTGCTTCAAGTCCCCTTTAGTTCTAGCTTAGATAAAGTGAGGGTTCCAATAGAAGACAGGCTATCATTGACATGTGCATAGTTTACTGTATCACCTCTATTTCGAAATACATTTGTTTGTAAAATATATGTTTGTTGCCTGGCAACAGCTTCAATTATAAAAACTATCCGCGAATTACACTTACTAAATATGTTAGTGTCAAGTTATATACCCTTCATGAAAATCCCAGTATTTTTCAGCACAGGGAGGGCCAAATGGTTTGAGAATCCACAGATTTTAGCATACATGTATATTATCAACACGTAATTCACTGTCCTGACATTTGTGATCCATTAAAGGGCTAATCAGCAGTCGTACTTCAAAGTAAGACAGACTTATATAACTGTCAATAAATTATATCAGGATATCTTTATGTTTTTTTTCTTAATTCTGGGAAATTCTTTTTTAGTGAAGAATCGAATAACACAATAACGTCAATACTTAAATGGAGACAGATACCTAACAACGCAACATGACCAGATGACGTCATTGTAGAAATAAGAATGTTATGAGATGAATTGCGTATTTATATCGTAATATGCTAATTCTATCAATATAGCTGCATGAGTGTTTATCCCACCATTGCATGTGTCTCTGGATTGCCAACTCTAAATTACCTCTCTAGATTGCTCGTCGTGATCAGTTCTATTGGTAGATGAAACAGTACAACCAGGACAAAACCATATTTTATTACAAACCTTGTAACGAATACGTTACCACGGGCGAGAATAGAACTCAAACATGTAGTGATTAAAGCTAAAAGATGCTGATATCACATGCGGATAAATATGCAACTACAAGTCAGCTGTGACCACGACGCTCCCTTTTCTTTTAACTGGGATAACAAAGTAATTTTGCATTGATTAACAAAAAACATTCAACTCTTATCCAGTTTTGTGTTTTTAGTAGTTTTGTTTGTTTTCTGTCTATATCGTCTATGTTGTTTATTTGTTTTGTCGACTAATCAATTAATCATGTTAATTAACTCGATATTATCATCACATTCTTAGCCAGCTACTTGTGCAAGTAATTAAATCATAGATAAAGAACCACAAACGACTACATCTTGAGAGATAAGGAAGAAAAATCCACTTAATATCACTCTTATGACAATAAGGAAGATATTTCAATACATTATTCCTTAGGCAGACGGATGACCCAGTTTTTGGATATAAAGCTTATTCCCATTAACACTATGTTTTGACCTACAACTGCTTTTTCTGATTACGCGAGGACACATTTGTTGTCAAACTAATATATATTTGAATTGCAAGATCTTACTGAGGCTAAATCGCTTTTATACAAAGTAATTATTCTATTTGAGAAATGTCTGCAGATGATATGACTACCACATGCTATCAATGTCAAATTAAATCTATACAATGACAGAAACACGCAGGAAAAAAACATAAAAACTACAGAATTGGAGAAAGCAGAAAGGTTTGAAACAGAAAAAATCCAATCTACGATGCGGATATATTGTTACCCAGGTCCGTTTTGTAATTGTAATATAAACCAACCATTGATTGATTTCTGCTCACATAGCATTTTTTTGGTGAAACCAAACTTGAACAATCAAATTATATATTGAAGTTTAATATATTTTATCGACATGAATTGTAATGAGATATGGTATAGTTGATACAGTTTTAAAACGTGTTGTCGTTAGAGAAATGAAAAGGATAATCTAATATATCTAATTCGGGTATAAATGTATATTTGCCAGTCTATTTATTTATTGTGTTTTTACACCACTTTCAGCAATATTTCAGATATATCATGGCGACCAGTTTTAGTCGCGAAAGAGGCCGGAGTACCGGGAGAGAACCATCAACCATGGGCAAGCCACTGGTAGACTTTATCACTTGCGTCGACCAGCGCCGGAAACTCTGTATTGACTGCAAGAACTGCAGCAGTCGCTTGAGCAAGAATGGGGGAGAATTCCGCAAGACCGTATTTGTCGATTGATCGAGTCTATGCCGAGACGGGTCCGTTCTGTGTTACAGGCTAATGGTGGGCAGAACGGATATTGACTTTGAAGTGACGTCATCTGAACGCTATGGGCATTAAAGTAATAAATGTTGATATTGCAATGACCTTTAATGTCTGAACAACCAGTGTTCAAAATGTCAGTGTAATGTAATGCTTATTTCTGTATTTAAAATGATGTTGAAAATATGAAGTAATTTTTTTTTCACATGTTGCGTTTCTTTTCTTTTCTTTTTTTGGAGAGTATACTTAAAATTTAATAATTAATACTAAAGTATATAAGAACTTATTTTGAATACAACCAAGAAAAATCCTGCTGTATATAGCTACCTTAACCAGATTCAGTAGATTGTTCAGCAAAATTTTATGTTAAATTTCCATATTTCAAGTGCATCTTTTGTGGAATTGAACATTCAAGAAAAACAATAATATCTCCACATCAGCAACCATTATTATTTTATCAATCCAACAACGTGTTCTGTGAAACAAAAACACCTGACAAACTAATAACACATCTGCAGTATCTTATGCTGACCGGGTGGTTTTCGAATTGTTTTGTATGAACAAAAAAACTAGCGTGTCAAGGTATCTTTAAGAACAATTCGTGTCAACACACAAAGTGTAGTAGGTGAACAAAGCTGTGCACATCTTTGATGTTGTACGTAATTAAAAGATAAGTATGATAAGAATAACTACCTGGGTTTATACCATATGACTTTTTCCCAATTGACTTGATTATTTTCTTCTCAATCTAATCACTGGGAAGAATTCACGTAAAAATGCAACATCTTGCCTCCATAAGATATGTGGGAAATAAGACTCGTGTGATGTCAAAGGAAATATTACAAACTAGTCAAGGTACCAGGACGAAATACTTCACATTTCTTAGCAGCCTTGCAAATATCAAAAATCAAATTTGATATAGTTTGATCTACGCAATCAAATAGGAAACGAGATTGAACAAGAAAAGATACATCAGCTTAAGAAGAGTTTGAAGATGCTGGATAGGTTGTCAAAATATGTTTATTGAAGGACAGATAACTCAATGGTAATACGAACATGATGAAAGGAAAACAAATACAAACAATCGTTACCAAATACCTATACAACAATACACAGAAAACTAAACATTGAGCTGCACAAACTCCGCCACAACTGAGTGTGTATTCGGATGATTCGTAAGGATAAGCAGTTCATGGTCCACTATTGGTCTCCATGCTGTTATTCAAGTCATAATCGGTGATAGCAGTTCATGGTCCACTATTGGTCTCCATGCTGTTATTCAAGTCATAATCGGTGATAGCAGTTCATGGTCCACTATTGGTCTCCATGCTGTTATTCAAGTCATAATCGGTGATAGCAGTTCATGGTCCACTATTGGTCTCCATGCTGTTATTCAAGTCATAATCGGTGATAGCAGTTCCTGGTCCACTATTGGTCTCCATGCTGTTATTCAAGTCATAATCGGTGATAGCAGTTCCTGGTCCACTATTGGTCTCCATGCTGTTATTCAAGTCATAATCGGTGATAGCAGTTC
>MJUT01053125.1:37828-63305 GCA_002080005.1 Gigantidas platifrons | reverse complement strand
AGTTGGAATCCCATTACAAGGACATATCAAGAGGGGGAGTTGGAATTCCATCACAAGGACATATCAAGAGGGGAGTTGGAATCCCATTACAATGACATATCAAGAGGAGTGGTTGGAATCCCATCACAAGGACATATCAAGAGGTGGAGTTGGAATTCCATCACAAGGACATATCAAGAGGGGGAGTTGGAATCCCATCACAAGGANTAATGTCTAAACTATATAACTGTGTTTATTAATACCATTGTTTTTGTCCCTTCTATATATGATTTGTATTTAATTATCACACAAGGACATATCAAGAGGGGTAGGTGGAATCCCATCACAAGGACATATCAAGAAGGGGAGTTGAAATTCCACCACAAGGACATATCAAGTGGGGGAGTTGGAATTCCATCACAAGGACATATCAAGAGGGGGAGTTGGAATCCCATCACAAGGACATATCAAGAGGGGGGTTGGAATCCCATTAATCCGTTTAACCCCGCCACAGTTTTGTGACGGTTCCCAAAGGAGGAACAGGATTTACATCATATGTCGTGCTATTTTTATGTTCAGTTGCTTGAGGTAAGAGGTGACTGGTCCTTTTCTTCATATTGGTAGAATTGTTAAGCATTCTATTCATAATATAAAAAAACATTTTTAAATACAAAATCATTAAAATTCAAAGACAGTGTGGAACATTCGATTTGCTATATATATAGCACGAACAATTCAGAGTAAATTCGCTATACTTATAGTTGACTTTTCTGAACTGATTTATATAATATGAATGTTGACATTTTTGAACTGAGTTATACAATATCTATAAGATCATTTTAAAATTATATCGACTCTATTGTCACAAATTATTCATAGCACCGGTTTGATTGACAGCAACGCAAATGAATGTGAATGAACCTTTTTTTTTACTTTTGAAATGAAATTATAAAAGAACGTCGCTTTTATTTATGCTACTTTAACTTACCCTTTAACGTTAATTATTATATAGATAGGTGTGAATTATGGGGATGTATCTGTGAAATAAATTCCGGTATTTCACATGTGAAATATCAGTTTTTTCCCGCCCGAACTACTTTTGCAAAACTATAAGTGGTGGTTACGTCCCTTGTTGTGCAACGTTACACATACGATTGTAAGCTGAAAAAATTCCGCGAAATGTTATTGATGATTTTGGCACATAACCAAGATGACGTCATTGACGTCATATGAAGACTTCCAGTTTGAAACGTAAAGAATAGACGCTATTTGGCTTCGTATACGCTTCAATTGTGATTTAATTTAACTAAAATAAGCTTTCAAGGTAAGCATTTTAATTATTTTTGTACATTGTTGTAAATATGAAAAATAGGATTTCACATTTTCAAGATGGCAGATCCTTCCATCTGAACCCTGTAGTAGCATTGCTCGTAGATTCACACGCGTGCAATCAAATATACAAATAAAAAAAAAATATATATCAGAAATTTTTAAAGTCTATATAATAAACAGTATAACTAAATCATACATTTTGAATATCAAAATAAGACCACTCGTGACCGAAAACGCATTAACTCGTTTAATCCTTATGCGTACTTCGGTCACTCGTGGTCTTATTTTGATATTCAAAATCTACGATTAGTTATACTATATCTATCAACTACAATTAAACACATTTCTTGCATAGATTTGAATTGCAAAATATAGTCTAGAAATGAATTAATTAACTTTGTTATCATTATAATGTTTACCATATATTTACAATTATATCATATATTTAGATTAAAATACAGGTGTTTTGCATATGCATTATCAATGATTGTCCCAAGCCTATATCGTGTATACCCTATATCGTATACCCACAAAATTTCAAAATTTCAAAATTTTCCGAAATTTCATAAAATTTCAAAATTTTTCAAACAATTTTCAAAATTTCAAAAAATTTCTAAATTAAAAAAAATCAAAAATTTCTAAATTTCATAAAATTTCAAAAAATTTCAAAATTTTCATAAAATACATGTATTATCAAAGGCATGCCATATGGTTGAAATATATGATATAATGAACATTACATGTCAAAATCTGTATCACATGCCGTATCAACCTTCGACCTATATCACCCCTCGGGTCGGTGGCCCTTGGAGTGATATAGGGTTCTCGGGTTGATACGGCATGTGATACAGATTTTGACATGTATTATTCAGTATATATCTCAGTTACCAAGAGTTTATATATCTATACCCAAACGTTCTGTGTAAATTCATTTCTTTCATAGATTTGAATTGCAAAATATAGTCTAGAAATTATTTAATTAACTTTGTTATCAATATAAAGTATTTACAATTATATCTCAGTTATCAAGCTTTTATATATCTGTACACAAACGTTCTGTGTAAATTTATATATTGTTAAACTTGTTCTTGTTCAGCATATGCATGAAATGTTTGACGCTCTAAATTTCAGCTATCGATCAATCAATTATTTTTTAAACACATTATGTGGCAAATAACACACCTAATTGTGTTGCGGTTATGGCTAGGGTTATGATGTTTAACGCCACTTTCACGCATATCTAAAACATATGACGCAGAAGATTATGGATATGATGTTAAACGCCACTTTCAATAATATTTCAGTTATATCGTGGCGGTTAGTTTTGTTAGTCGAGGAAACCGGAGTACCCGAAGAAAACCACCGACCCCCCACATGTCACAGAACAACTTTATCACATGATGCTCTAACGAGTATATCTCGCCATGAGCGGGACTTGAACTCATAATTTTAGTAGTGACGGGCACAGGTTGCACAGGTAGTTGTAAATTCTAAAACGAGTCAGATATTAGTTGTATTAAGATAAACGTAAAGAACAATATACGTGTATACACCAGAAATAATTGGCTTCAATGAAAAGTTGTTTTTTTCATTTGTAAAATTAGAAAAGTGATACAGTTTGTAACTTTGATGATACAAAACACAACTTTTATAAATCCCAAAGATATATTCTGTTTGGCAATATACATGACTACCAATTAAGTGTTTGCAATAATTTCCTTCAACTATAATCATTTTTACAGGACTAGTTTTCCCAGTATTCCTGTATTGTAGTCACTGACATGTTTCCATGGGATATAACAACAAACTGTTGAAGACTATTGTAGAGTCTACAACCAATGATTAAAACCAGACACTTCTTGTCATGTAACTCGTGACTTGTATTTCAAATAAGTGGACTGGTAGGGTGGTAATATCATCGACGATAAACATGCATCGGTCAACAAGACGTGTGATAAAATGGAAAAAAAACCGGAACAGTGATAGTAATAAAAAAACAATTACTCAGCGACATTTAATAATACACCAATATTTAATTGTGATAAAACACGAGGAACCTTTCAGTCGTTCATCACCTTTAGAAACGTATAACTATAATTTATAGACTATGATAATAATTTGTAAGGCTAAAGCGAATTCCAAATGTCATTTCCATTTATGAAAAGAGAGTTAAAACAGACTAGGTCAAGAATGCAGTACCAAAATGAATGATCATCTCTCTCCACGACTCATTGAACATAAAACTATCACGTTGGACAGACACAGAAAAAGGTGGCGGGATAAAACCGGTTTAACCATTATCTCTTCATAACTGTATCTCGAACGGTATTACATATATAAGCAAACGATAAAACGAGCGTCAACTGATTCGCTTCTTATACAAATTTTGATTTAATTCCCTTGTATTTCTGTGTTAGAGTTATCGATTTTGCCACTTTCTACGATTTTGATATTTGATTTTGGAATTGTTCCGAAAGTGTGATATTGTTTTGTTTTCCACTCTATTCTATAATAACAACCCTGTGTCTACCATGAAGCTATATCTTTTAGTTTGGTACGAGGTGTTATATATAATATATCATTTTAAATAATATTGCCAGCAAGAGACTTGATTTCAGCGGGACGATATCGACACCATTCGAGTAAAGTAATTAACATCGTAGCATAACGCTATGTAATAGTTAAATCTTTGTCTTGTTTGTCTGTATGTTAGGCTAACATTGTCCGATAACAAAAAAATTGCGAAGTTTGTATGTTCATATTTACACCCCTAGCTTTCAATAACTTCATTAATTATAAAACAGATAATCAAAACACGATTCAATTTAGATTACTGGTCAAATTAGCAATTTTGTTTTTATTTTTTGTTGTTTTACATTTGATAAATGATGGAAATGGAATCCTGTCGTGAATAGTACATATCACACCTGGAAGGATAATGAAGATATGCTGGCCGAACAAAATCTCCAACAAAGACCTGCATAATATCGCAAACACCAAGGACATGAATACTTTGTTGATTCAAAAGAGATGGAGATGGCTTGGTCATGTTCTACGTAAACCATCTGAAGACATGATAAAAGTAGCCCTAAGATGGACACCAGAAGGGAAAAAAAGAGGAAGACAAAAAACAACATGGAGGCGCACCATAGAAAATGAAATAAAGGAAAGAGGATGCACCTGGGGCACAATAGAAAGAAAAGCCAGCAACAGAGAAGAGTGGATAAAACTTGTCCTTGTCATATGTGCCATGAGGCATAGCAAGGATTAAGTAAGTAAGTACACATGGAATCACATCAAACGATTAAAATATTAAACGAACCAAATGATATCAATTTGTTTAATCGAAGAACTCGAAAATGAATTTATATTAATGAGACGACCGATCGAAATTGGAATCGGGAATCTGGCAAGTTTACAAATATGTAAATTATGTAGCACTATGGTAAAATAAAATGGCGTAGAGATAGGGATCTGAATTTAGACTAATGCTCAGTATATGATACATGTTATTCAAAAGTTTATAATAAATGTGACGACTTCCATTTCTCCTTTTTGACAAATAACTTTGCATCCTCATATGTACAAGCGATGCGCTATACGTTATTGTGAGTCGGTGTACTTGATTGGACGAATTTTACGAGAAACAAATAAAAACTCATCGCTTTTGTGCATTGGTGGTGATTGTAATTTTGTCATATTTGTGGGGCAGGATATGCTAAACCTTTTAATGCAACTGGTCTACTTCTGGTTTTTCCCGGAAATTCACATTGTTTCCGAGTTTGATTTAATTTATATTGATAATGTGTTTTAATGCTCTTTCATGCAGAACAACAAATAACGTTAACAGTAGTATGTTCGCCTAATTGTTGTTTTATTTCATCAATTTTCTATCTTTATTCAGTCATAAATCTTGTTTATGTTGATATAAGGAAGTAATAACAAGAGTTTATTTGTTATTTACTATCAAAAAGAAACGACAGAATCACAATGCTTTCTATGACGACAATTACCCGTAGTGAAATCTGACATTTTATCAATGAATGGTCTGGGATGTTATGAATGAAATGAAATATCGTTTATTGTAATGCTCATTTGCCACATAACATTTAATAGTCCCTATTATTGACTTTAATATTGTTGGAAAATAGAGGAAACAAGAGCGAAGGAAGTCGGAAAAAGATTATATATTAAGTGGTCTGAAAAACAAAATAATTCCAAACAACAGTAATACAAAACGTTCGTATTACTTGTAGAGCTAGTAGACAGAAGCATATTTTATGAGAATTCGTCGATATTTCTTGAATGAGATTTATTTATAAGAACTATAAAACAAAATTGAAGCTGCAAATACCATACTTTTATATTGAACATTTATACACATGCTAAAAAGTGTCACAATTTAGGTAATCTGTACAATATTCTATCTATGTGAAAATTAATACAATCGCTTTAAAGAAAACGTGTGACTGTTTCAAGCGATATGGTCTTGGATCCGTCTTTTGAGGTAGTCTTACAAGATACTATGATAATTGTGGATGTTTCACTGTTGCATTTTCATAGTTAAATTTGTCATTCTTTTGTTCTCAGTAGCATGTACTTAATATTGAGATAGCCAGGTCTGTCAGTTTCGTATAAATTTACTACCGACAAATTAACAATAGAGGCTTGACAATTAATCAAACGAAAATAACATCGAAACGTAAAATTAAAATAGTATTGTCGCTTGCCATTAGCTTAACATGAATATACCCAGCCTAATAAAGGTACAATAATAAATAGATGAAAAACCTTTTCTCATTTGAACCCCAAGAACATCTGACACTTTTTTCATTATATAATAAGCGTACAAAATATACAGTTTGTCCCACTTGAATGCCAGCATTATACTGAAACCCGTCACAGCAAATCGACAAACTTGTTGTCCATAAAAATACCTTCAGTGTAAAGATATCATTGCAAAGTACTTTTAACTTTATAGATATAACTAGCTTTTTCCTACTGTAAATGATATATATATATATCACTGTGTATATTATTTGTTCTATTAAACAGTGCTCCATTATAATTATTATTTTGTAATCACTATTTCAATATTGTATATGGTACAATGGTATAGAAACGTGGATTAGTTAATATAGTGAAGAAATATTTCGTGCAGTGTACTCGTCATGTAAACCACTCACTGAATACGCATGTGTAATACATCTGCATTTTGAAAATGCGTTTATTTACCAATATTATATGCCAATGGGGTCATTAGAAGCCGTAAATAGAAGAAGGATAGACAATGTAGTGGCAAATAACAAGACAAAGAATGATCTACAAAATACCACACAGAAAACTAAATAGAGCAACACGAACCTCCTAACAACCGAAGGTGAGCACATGTGTTCCGGAAGGGAAAGGAGTTCCTACTCCGCATGGGGAACAACTCGTGTTACTTTAGTTACAAACCCGGTGATAAGTCATGAATGAGGAAAAGACCACATTGTGATTACGACAATTAAACGGTGACACAAATTCCGTAAAGGTTAAACATGGTGGCGACAGTAAAACCTCCGAAGTCATGATATCAACTTAACTAGTTGTAACCATTAGTTGAAGAGCTTCTACACTAACGACATCATGATAGGAACCACACGCTGTGGAACATCGGGTAAACTTAGAGATATATGTTCCATATGCAGGCACTGCTTGAATGTTGCTACATACAGATGGAAAGTTTACAATGGGAAAATGAAATCATCTCTTTTCTCGGAAGGTTTTTTTTCTTTCAAGTGACACCCTTTTTTCCAAGGTGATCCAGAGATATAAAAGTTATTTGTTCACAAGGAGTAGATTTAACTGGTCTTGCATGTAAATGTAAGCATTTTAAATCGGGACTATGATTTTTTTTAATTGCTACAAAAGAAGAGAAATGAGCTCAGTAGTATCAAAATGATACACACAATTTAAACCGATACCGAAGACCACAGAAAACAGTTTTGAACAAAGTAAGAATTTGTAAGGATAAAACACACTCAATAATCGTTTGATTATATGTCATAAATACAGCATTATAGGAGTAACTATATCATTAGAAATTCTTTTTATTATGAAGTCAACAGAACGCCAACGGTCAAGAGTTCAAACATGACTGAAAGTCAATAAATATATTCGATTTGAAATAAAACAGACTTATTGTATGATGTTTTAGCCTACGATGAATATATAAAGAGAAAATTTACTAGGGTATGAATATGCATGCTCTGAGAGGATTAGATACTATGCCCTAGGCATATTATTCCATACCGCCAAACGATTTAAGGATCAACACGAGAAAACTGCTGAATTGATTCTCTTATATTGAAGACACATCAAAGAGGTATTGGCAATCCTTGAATGCAACTAACACCATGTTTCATTTCGAAAAAATATATACAGACATAATAGTGATAATCATACACATATTCATAAATTACATCCATTTTGGATTACCACGAGCTAGAAATTGGGAGACAAGTAAAGTGAGAAGGAGACTATTTGATAGCTTAATATGTGATTGTCAATTTATTTGAAATGAAAAAACATAAACCATTTTATCTCTTTTCATAAAGATTCCGCATTGAGCCATCACAACAATAATCTAAATGTCTGTCGTAAAGGGTTAGGGTTATGGTGTTTAACACCAATTTTCAAAAAATATTTCAGTTAGTTCCTGGAAGATAGGAATCCGAGCAGTTTTAAATCTTGTTAATGAAATCAATCATTATGAAAGTATGGAACGAATTTGTTTGCCTGTTCTGGATTACTAACGTCATTCGTCTTTTAGATAGTCAAAGTCACGACTGGTTTCCTCTGAATCGTGATAATGTGTCCGAGTGGGAAGTCATTTTTACCCATAGAATGTCGATATTCTCGCTATGATATAGATAAAAATTCGTTCATTTCGCGCTAAACAAAATCAATCACTCACTCATATGTATTCATAAATAAGAATGGTATTGAACCACGTAACAAAATCAAATATATTTCGTGTTGAATTGATTCAAATTATAGGTGTTTATTCCAATTTACTACAATGATGTCTTTAGCCTTAGAAGTCCTATTGCAGAAATTGGTGTGATGTACTAAATACCATTTTATGTGATTATTAACATTTGTTCATACTATGCTAAAGGTAGATGTTATTCTTAGAGTATTCTGGTTTCGTCCAGTAAACATTGATTGTTTTTATATAGCTATATTCTTAAGATCTAGCATGTATCGTTATACACTTCTTGTTCTTCACATTGGAAATATAGGCATGTTTGTATGCTTTTTGCACGAAAAGACATTTGCCTCTTACATGAACTCGAAAGAAAGTGTTTGGAATATAAAATATAAAAGAGGATGTAAAGTACCCTCTTTATGATAAGTGGATCAATAAAGGCTTGAAAGTACTGGCCACATATGTAGAGAAAACGTAAAAAATCAACAATAGTGGCAAAGGATTGAAGGCACCTTTACACAATATTGGCAAGGATATTGTCACATAGGGGTGCGTGTTAAATTTAGCTTCTGTGTGATGCTACAAATTAAAGTATGCTTTTCCTGACTAGATGAACTACAATCAAAAGAAATACTGCAGCCGCACTTTCTCCTAAGTCTGTCTTTATTAGTAGGGCGGCATGCTCATTTTTCAAAGTATTTGTTGGCAAATTACAGAAAATGGAATATATTATAGATCGTCCTATTTCGTAGGTTTCTCGCGAATTTAAAAAAGGGAATCAGTTTTGATGGTGATCAATTACCACAACGATGTTCATTTCACGTGTTCCTTAATTTAGTTGTATGATTCAAGGCATAGTTGTAAACCTCTATGTTATATGCAAACACGTGGACAAAGTGGTATAGTTTTATAATGATCTAAAGGATTAATCATGCGTTTAATAACACACCAATATCTAGCGTGTTGTGTGCAATGCGTTTAAGCAATAACATTCACCAGGTACACTCAAAGCCAAAAGATTGCAAAGCCAAATAATTTAAAATCTGTGTGAGCAAGAAAACCAAAAGGGCATAAACATGGTAGACAAACTCAGCTAAGGTTCCCCCCCCCCCATGTCTAAAGGAGGAGAGCTTTAGTTATATTAATACTAACATTAATTACAATAAAAACTATATTTTGAGAGAACGAAGAAATGTTTGGTGTTTTGAAGGTTAAGGTGTCCAGGGACAGTACTTAGTGGTGTACATTTCTATGTCAGTTTCAGACTTTACTCTATCCTTGTTTTTCATATGCTACATACATTTACTAACAATGCGTAAATATATATACACCTGCAACTAAATGTATATCGATCAATTTGAATCTTAATCAGGACTTGTTGACAAGAAACATGTATTTAATATGCTTGTTTCTTGTTCTAGATTCAAGCTTCATATCGTTATATCAATGTATTTATAGTCTACTGCCAGACATCTTGGTTCTAAATGTTAGATAATGTACATAAAGTGTAGAAACTTTATTAATTGGTCTAACTTGACATATAGTTATACATATGCCAACACCGTGGTTATTGTCTTGTAGTCTAGTGGTCTACTTCCCCAGTGTCAAACATCGATGCATATTAACTACGGGTGTCAGATAAAGCACCTAAGTTTTCCCCCAGAGCGTCCTTATTTCCAAAGGAATTTAAGAAAAAACAGTTAAATCATTCGCATCTGATTCCAAGGGTGACATGTTTTCAAGATATACATTAATTAGTTAGTCTGCTACTATATTTAAGGCTTAAGAAAAACATTTATTTATACAATCATATAAAATAGAACAATTAAACCTGTGGCCAACAAAACGTCCAACATAATTGTTTTGTTATTATTTTGGCAACTAGGCCAATATATAAAACCATCATTTGTATGTATTTATAGCTTAAAGGGCCATACCAATGAAATTTGTAAAATTCTTTAAAGATAACGTTTTAATAGATTGGTAAATGCATAGCACAATGCAAAAAATGCGGTTAAAAAATATGCACGTTTGCATACTTAATTCGTACTTTGAAAGTTTTATTTTCACCTGTCTACGAGTACTTCCGATCTCAATTACGACAATCCACGGAAATTACCATAAACAGTGTGTGAGGTCACTCCTTGTACCAGTTCTGATAAACAAAGAAGCGTGGAAGCAAGAAAATACAGATTTGACAATAAAAAATGGAACTTAACGACTCGCAGACATCACCATGGCTTTCGGAGTCGGAAGAAAGTGAACTCTCAGTTTCACTTTCATGCCGATACGGCTGATTTCATCCACAAAATTGAAAATATAAAGCCACCTGCTGATTGTTGGTTATGCAGCTTTGACATAAGCCAAATATTTACAAACTGTCCAATTAATGAAATATTATCTGCTGTCAGAATAGCCTATGATGATTTTGACAAAGCTAATTTCAAAATAAAAAATAAAAATAATAGAAAAACATTTTTCTACGGCAGATACAGTGATGACGGCTTCATGATATACAATGGAAATATCAATCAATGACATCCCTGATTTTTTAACATGGCTAACAATCATCACCGTTTTTTTTTACTTTACGCATGCAATTTCACAAATTGCTATCACAAAACTTGATGTAGATATCTACAAAGGGAAAATATTTTTTAATGAAAGCATATTGGATATGAAAACATATTTTAAGGGAACAAACTCATTTCTTTATCTGCATCGAAACAGCTGTCATAATCGACATGTCTTTTGGTTTTCATAAAGGGTGAGGTCATTATAGATACATAAGAAACACTTACAACCAGGATGATTTACAGCACATGATTACACAGTTCAGATTGAACTTAATCAAACGTGGTTACAAGGAGAATGAAATAATGAGATGTATAAACAAGGCATTATACATTTATAAACTAAGAATAGATTAGATCTGATTTAATAAAAACAAAACAAGGAAATTCCTTTAGTTTTGTCAAGCAGATACAGGCGCGGATCCAGGATTTCAAGTTAGGGGGGAGGGGCGGGTTTGCACTTGAAAATTATCGGGGTATTTCGTGTGAAAAATCACGATTTTACGACAAAAAAAACATATCTTTTCCAATTTTAGGGGTGGGGGGCGTTTGTCAATTATTAAAACCGATTTTAAATTTTAAATTTTTAATTTAAATATACAAAAACCGCCGAAACACTAAATTAGTGTAGGATTGGTGCAGGCAATAAGCTTGTAAATAGTTTCAGTAATACTAAGACTATGATAACATATATTAATATGAATAAATTTTAACATTAAAATACAATATTTATTTATATTCCTAATGAGGTTTGCTCCTCTGAAATACCGATAGATGTTGGGATACGTGGATGTTAGGTGCCATTTTCTTTTAAAGCTAAAATTCATAAATTTGCCTTGCTTGATAATGAAGTCCTTGATTTACCTCGTGTTTACAAATACCATGTGTACAAGGAGTGACGTCACTAGCCGAAAGTGTCCGAATGTACACGATCAATAAAACTACTCATATATGCATTACACACCTGTATACATATCTCGTTAACCACAGTGAATTTTATCAACGGACTTTTTGTAATAGGTTCGGGTACAATTATTACACATTGTGACAAAAAATCGTAATTTTACAAAACTATGCTGGTATGGCTCTTTAATGATATACACGGTAACTTTATATATGGTTCAAATAAAGTAACGAGTTCAATCTAGCATATCACAATACATATTTTCTTCATGGCTTTATATCAATCTGCCTCAAACATAGGTGGTATTGGACGATTTTAGCTGTCCTGTGTTGGTCCTTAAGTTAATGTGCTCCCAATTAAGGATTTATTAAATTATATGCACCCTTTTGACATGAGCGTACCTGATGAAGGTTATCACAGAAACCCACAGTGGGCACTGAATTAGATCTAACGTTTTTACTACTATTAAATATTCTGTATATATATATATATATATATATTTGTTAATAGTAGATTGTAGCATGCTTTCGTCCTTTGTATCCCGTTAATAGAAAATACTTATTGATAGTATTGATAGCCCTATTACACGAATGTTTTTGCTAAGACTAGACATCGATTTGATATTGTTTACATTGGGTGTTATTGTTAACTTCATTCAGTCATATATAATGTACCACTTCATATAGTTCTACAGCAGTAAATGACTATCTAATAATTAAGTTTTTCTTTACGCGATTCAATATCTACAAAGAGATAGATTAATGAAAAGTTATTCCAGGGAGGTTTATATTTTTTTTTAAAGTAAATAAAAGTACTGTGTATGTCCTTAAGTGTAATATTTTGTGCATTTAAAACAATACCCAGATAGTTTCCATCAATAATCATTGGGATAATAATAAGTTAAAAAATATAGTATGTTCCCAATCTGTATTGTTCTATTCCATAAATTTTGCTAGACGATGGAAGGAAACTGTTTAACTCGCATCTTTTTCGTGTTGTTCAGTTAGACTGGTATGTTTTTGTTGTTTGTTTTTTTTGGTTTTTTTTTTACATTTTTTCTTATTTATCCCTTGATTTCTTTTTCTATTACATGGTCTTATTTATACTTTTCGTCTGATAAGCAAACAAAAATATCACATTTCTTACTCCTGCTGTCATTTCGAGAGAAAAAAACATTACTTGCATATTTGAAAATAATTTATCTTTTATGTTGTTCACATTATTATAAACATTAGCTGAGGTCACCATATGCAATTACGACCATCTTAGTAGGTGGACTTCAGTAATTGTAAATCTTAGAAAAGTTGTTTTCCCTGAGTGCTCTAACCCGAAGGAAAATAACATTTAACAGGTTGTCCATGTTCACATCCTCGCATGTTCATGGTTGTAATTGTTTTATTATACAGAACAAACAGACAGAAGCCAGAAAAAAGATAAACGTCCTGCAATCATTACATTTGTTGCATATACAAAATCAAATATTTGCGAATGGTAATGAACCAAAACAGTATTTGAACCAGAATTATAGCTTGGACGTTAATTAGAACATAATTAAAAGTGATTGGATCGGCGTATATTGTTGGTAAGCATAAATAGAAAGGTAAATATATTGTCGAGGGTGACAATACTATTGTCACATCTCTGTGGAAACAAGATATGTGTTGTCGACAGCTTATATAAGAAATCTGCCGTGCTACTCATAGTCAACTCCGGTAAAGGTCATGCCTGTGATCCAATGAAGAAGAAAGAAATACATCTACACAAAAGTGAAAATCATGTAATCTTCCGGTGTTGGCAGTAATGTGTTTCTCTACCTGTTTATACTGCAATGTGAGAGCTACTTCCACGTAAGACAATATTCGGATCGTCCATCATAAATGTCACTTTATTATCGTTCTAGTTTATTTATTTGTTATATTGTCCACTACTTTTTAAGTTCATCGTAGAGAAAATGTACCAATATACGACCGGTACTATATACAGATCATAAGATGCTGACCTATTCGATACAACACGTGTTTATCCTGGGTTTTTGTGTGTGTGTGTGTGGGTGTTCATGTTCATCTATTATTTCTTTTGATATAGTGTATTGTGTTTCACTACTTTTCATTTGTCTTTTGTTTTGTCCATTCTTAATTCAATTGTTTATTGTGAAGATTTATGCCTTTTACTTTACCTTAATTGTTAGATGAGATCAGAAATATACTAGAAAGGTTTTGGTTTGTTTGGTTTATGGTGTTTAGCGCCACTTTCAAGAATATTTCAGTTATCGTGGCCATAAGTTTTATTGGTGAAGGAAACCAGAGTACCCGGAGAAAACTACGGACCTGTCGCAAGTCACCGACAAATTCTATCACATAGTGTTGTATCAAGTACACCTCACCATGAACTCACAAAGTTAGTGGCGATAGGCAATGATCGCACAGGTAGTTGTAAATCCAACTACCATTCGATCACGACCATGACGGTCCCCGTAAGAAAGGATATTGATGTAAAAGAACATAAGGGACTATCCAATTTTACACTTAGACACAAATTTAGGTAAAGAACAACGCTCTTATTGCAATTCTACATTTCACAGTAACAGTAGGGTTAACATAATCTCATGGAATACTTGTAATGTCATATTTAAAAACAAGAAGAAAGGAAGAAATCTGCTGAGATAAAGTAGAAATGTATTAAGTACTGTAAGACTACAACATTGCTGCTTCGATAAAGATTTTGTAATGCATTATTATTGACCTATTTGATCCCATCTTACACTTCCCTAATTACTGCTATAATGCCATTGTAATCTTTATGTTTTGTCCTTTCAACTTGTCGTTTTTAAGTTTGCTTTGGAGAGAAATCATCTCTCTAATCTACAGATATATCGATAAGTAACATTATTTTTGTTCCTTTGTTGGTGACAATAACCTCTCTCCTATGTCATTCATCATTTTTATATTAATAACATTACGTGTGAAAACTATATTATCACTTGGTCTACATTTAATCTGATATAACTAGGAAGGTTAGTATATATTTCTACTGGCTGGATATTCGAGGGGTTCAAATACATAAAACCTCACGGGAACGTCACACTAAGTTCTAGGTTAGTAATTATAATCCTGAACTTCGTGTCTTATATGTCATGCTGTATTGGTTAACTATCGAAATGTGATTGTCCAAATAAGTGTCGTACATCTTTTTATTTATGATTGTTTTTTTTTTATTGAATCAATCAATTGATTAATAACAATAAGCAATGAAAAATTGCGAACTTACTAAAATATTTAGAAATTTGTGATGCGCTCCTAAATATTTCATAGCAGTTGTGTTTTGAATATGGTGACGTGAAAGTTTTTACAAACAAATATTATGAAAAATCTAGTTAGGTGTAAGAAAGAGCAAAATCATTATCTATAGTTACGAAGTAGAAAAATATGTATTATATGTTTAATACAACTAGAATTAAACATACTTCATTCATCAAGAATGCAAATTTACAAGGGAAAGGAAATGTTATGCTCTTTTTCAAAAGGATATTCAATGATTCAAACCATTTAAGAGTATGGCGTGATATTTTACAAAGCAACACATCGCTATATATCGAATGTATCAGATGAACCAAAACATTTGATCTGTAGCATACCGACCATTTTCTGTATATATCTTACGAGATCTACAAAGCATCATAATTATATAATTTAGCTAATGTAGTATGCATTTTCTCTTTACTCAGCTGTAATTCCACGTTATTTATTCCGTACAGATGGCTTTATTTTTTCTTTTATTTCTTAACAGCAAAACAAAATGAGCGTAATTTCTTAAAATCATAATAGCAGGCATTTTGATATCTTCATATTCCATTTATGCCTTTGATTTAATTAGATTCCATCGTTATGTAATGTATTGGAGAAGCAATTCATTTCACGCAAATAATAATAAAACCTCTTTATTTCTTATGTTATAGATATCAGCATACAAAATTATAAATCCAGCTTTGTTTGTCTACGATATTAGGAGCAGATGTTGTAATATTGTCTTATTCTGAGACATTTTTTTCTTTTTCTATTGTTTTTTTCTTCTTTATTTATTTATTTTTTGCTTGTTTGTCTGCTTGTTTTGTCTTTGCATATCACAAAAAGTGTGAAAATGAAACATGAAGAAAAAAAATAAGCCCCAAGATGTGCTTTCAGAGAAGCTAATAGTGAAACTACCAATTTTCAAATATACCAGGCCAACAAATTATAGGTCGTAAGAGGTCAATACAAATTTGAAGATTGATGTTTTGTTTTCTGATCCAGTGGTTCACACAAATTTAATCACAATGGATGAAACAATTGTAATATCACATATTGGATATAAGACCTGTAAATTTACTCGTTATCTACCATTAACGTTACAAACATAAATCAAAACACTTGGCAGACATTGATTGAACAGGAACCGGAAGTAGTCCCATAGGGACCAGAAAAATCCTAAAATAAATAGCACAATTAAAATAACAAATGGAGAATGTTAATTACAACTATGCAGTTGAGGTTTAACGGTAGATATCGTGTCATAGGTGTTACTCTCCGCGATGTATTGGAAGCATCACATTGCTACACACATGATGTGTATTCGTAATAAACAAATATAACATTTTTAGATAGAAATAATAAATAAAGAAATACAAACTCATGATACGAGCATAATACCCACAAGTCCGCAGCAGGTATACAGACAGTCTGGATATAAACCAAAAACAATAGTACGCACATAAGGGAATATCAAAAGAAGCAACTAAAGAAAAGAAGAAAAAAAAACAAAAACAAAAAACAGGAGAACACAAATATCAATCTGATAAAAATCTGATATCTCCCTTGCCTCCCTTTTTTACTGATATGTAACGGTATCGGAGATCTGAAGAAACAGCTAATACTGGTAGTGACCTTATATACCAACCAATAATATATGAGATTTTGAGAATATGAAAACGTTACTACACTGCGTTGCACGCTACGAGCAATACCATTGGCAGAACAACGTATTTATCATATCATTATATATTCATGACCTAAGGTCACACGCATGTGACCAGTAATTGGGATTATTCATATAACTCACGACGCCATTATATCAGTAGAGAGGAGCAAGTGAGAGTTCTGATTTTAGTCAGATTGCACGAATTTAATAATAAAGTTATATTATCATTTCAATATTTCATATTACATTTCAAATGGAAACATGTTGAACACTTTCAGCTATTAGAGGTACACCAAAGCCAAATTGTGCGCCGTCTGCAGATTGAGGTGTATATATTAGTAGGCCTTTGCCTAATCTCAATATTGTATGCCGCGACGATATAACTGAAATATTGTTGAAAGTGGCATTAAACACCATAACCCATCTCTACCCTCAATATTGTATGAATAAAGTAAAATGGAGCAATATTGAAAGCTCTACACAAAATTACTTGTGGAAGAAGGTTGCCATTTTACAAATTCCATCCTGATGCACGTTTTGGATAAATAATTTATATTGTTGTAATGGGAACACGTAAGAGACGATCGGTATCATGTACAGCAAGGCGAAAATATACATCATATGTGAATTGAGGTATACGAATTAATGGTCCTTTAATAAATCCCAATATTGCAGGAACAAAGCAAAATCTAGCAATTTTGGAAACTGTATGCAAATTCTAGATGACAAAAATTACTTTTTAGCGAAGGTTGTCATTTTGCAGATTCCATCCCAATGAATGTTTTGAAAAATAATTAAATAAAACACCAAATGCCTAATCCTAACCCTCACATTTTCTGTCAATTATTGTAACAGTTGAGTCTACAACTCTAATAATACAAATATATCTTCTGTTTCCACCATATATAGGTGTCTTCGATTTTTAACACCTCCATCACTTAGTCTAGAACGTATCTATCTCTGCACGAAAGGGTGATAATTTTATAGATATATAGAACGAACTCATCTTTAGAGGAATGGGGGATAATTTTATAGATATTAAGCATTGATTTATTTCCGACATATCGGCACATAATTAGTACTGCAATTCGAATAGGTTCCGTTCTGCTGTTCTGTTTGCCTGTCAAACTGACATACAACAGATCGTAATGTCATAAGAGGTATGTTGACATTTCACCCCAGTCAGCTGATCCAAATTTCATTTCAGGAACGATATATCTAAATTGTAGTTATCAGAACAGTCAGACGACAGTGTAATTCATAACAACCTAACATTGTTGTTCCTCGATTGAAACTGACTTACATATTGCTGATCTGTCTTACAACAGAGACTTCCGTCATTCGACGTATGCTTAACAGTCAGGATGAAGACAATTGGATTTCGTATATTTTATATGCACAAGTTGAGCATTTGCTTAAAACATGACCCTGACCTTGACATCTCTGACCTTAAGATATATCTTTACATTACTGCAATTGCGGTTGTATACAATGCAACAATAATATATAAAAGAATGTACCTATTACCATCGTATAATGGTTCCCACCGTTTAATGATTATATCTTAGGTCTGGTCATTTAGGGGAAGCAGTAAACAAATCAATGTCTCAGTATGCTGGACTTGCTAATTTGTGTTAACTTCATGAAATCATAAGATAATATTATAGGAGAAAATGAAAACCTCTTTGCGTTATAGATTCCTCCACTAACGAAATGTCTTACCTTAATTTTCGACTTCAGTCGTTGACGATCTCTTGCATAATCCTCATTCCCAGGCGCTGTCCTTTTCCATAGCAACATTCCAACAATAGAATAAGTCACAGTTAAAATTAAGAGTGGAATTATATATGTAAACAGTAAAATAAAAACAGTGTACATGCGACGTGAATTCGGATCCTCCCAATTTTCTATACATTTTAATGTACCATCACCAATATCTACAGCACGACCTACGAAAAACTGCACCGCTGCCAACGAGAAAGCACAAATCCATATAACGCTGATGACGTATTTTTTCCTCGAATACGTCACTCGTAAATGAAGAGGAAATGTCACGGCTAAAAATCTGTCTATTCCTATCGCCGTGTTTGTCAAAACACTTGCTGTCACTGCTAACAACTGAACAAATAAAACTACAGTACACATTGGTTCGGAAAATATCCATTCGTTCAAAATTACGTCGGCAAATGTGAAAGGCATACAAAACAGGGCCATTACTAAATCTGCTACTGCCAGGTTAACTAAAAAATGGCGTAAGTCTGTCCGAGAATGACGACCCATTGTGAAGACTAAGACGGCAAAGATATTTCCTGTTACAGAAAACAACGTCGTTAAAGTATATAATACAATTAATCCAGTTAAAGATTCATCAGACAAATTTATTTCAAGATCTGTATTGTTGAACGAAGTGTTGAACATAACGAATCCTGAATAATTATATCGAGGATCTGTACCTGAAATGGCGGGACTGTTCGTGTATATTTGAATTCCTGATATGGGTTCTTTTGGAACTGGCCAAACGGTATAATTTTCAATAGTAATATCGGTTCTATTGTAATTTAACATCATTTTCTCTTCCTTCATTTTTACTTTCTTTTTTTATTTTATATCATATTTTGTATTTCCTCTTTGTCAAATCCTTGTAAAATTAATTCCAAAATAAAAATAAAAATAATCCATTATTCCGTAATATTTCGAAACAAAATAGTCTATTTTTTATCAGTATTGTTTGTTGTAATGAAATTGTCCCTTTTCATCTTGTTTTGCGACCGATATTTAAAAATATAGCTTATTTTCTCTATTTTAAACATGGAATCAAAACATATTTTTAAATTCTCTGAATGTCTATTCAAACTTGCCACCAATATTCTCAATAGATATTACTTCCGAGGAAGGCGTGACAAACTACACGTGGCTTACAGATCAATAGACTTCTCTAAGACAATTCAGCCAATACACAATCATCATACAAATTCCTCATTAGTGATACCACAATAATCATTAGCACTCGCCGAATACACATCCTATCATGTATTTCTACCAGATTCATTTTTTCTTCTTCTTCTTCCACTCAGCTGCTGTTCATTTATTCAATCGATACCAGGACATACATATGTTTGTCTTTTATAATTAACTTCTAGTTTTCTTAACATTATTTTAGTTATTTATTTGATTAATTAACATCTTTATGTATTAACAGAACAAGCTTTTTGTCAACAATCATAATCGTAACTAAATTACAAGGGTAGTACATATTATAGAATTGACTGTAATATTGTCCTGGTGTCCATATTTAATATTAAAACAATAGGAATTTTTGTTGTTCTGATAAGCCATTACTTTTCCTCCTTCAAAAGACATATATTATAGGACTTGCCAATTCTTTGACTTTCGGCGTACCTGATGAAGGTTATAATAGAAACGAGTCGTACGCACTTCTATGTTTAATATTTAATCCCGACACTTTCTATGAACCTTTAGCAAGTCAGATAATATGTGTTTTAGGGGTAACGATTTTATCTATTAGAACTTGGAACTGTTCTGACAATATATAGTATTTGTGTGTTTTACTTTACTCAAATTATAGGAACACATACTATCGTGACGGTCTGCTTTATTGTTGGAAGAAACGGAAGAACCAGGATAAAAACACATTTCACAAGCCTTTTCATTGGTACTGCCCCGTATAGAAATACAGCTCACAATTTTAATGATGATAGGTACTGATACACAGGTAATATATATTCAACGATCATAGGATCGCAGCATACCGATTGCAATGGTAGTTCCGTTAAAGAGGATGTCATATTTGAACATTTAAGAATTTAAATGAAGGGTTTATATTGTCATTTCGGATGTATTTGTGATTTAGTCAAATGCTGATATATGTACCGTCATCTAAGCTTTCAGATAATTAACAAGAACCTATATAGTATGGGCATTACTAAAATGAAAAACAAAATATACCACATTGTCGGAAAATATTTCTTGTAGTATTTTATTAGTTTATACAAACTATTTTTTCCGAATGAGTTCTTGCTGGCTGGTTTTCCAGCAAAATTTCCAAAATTGCACTTATTTACGATTGTTAAGCACGCCTTTGAAAGTATATATCGGAAGTTAATCAGCTAAGGTTAAATATATTTAACTACAACGGGGTTTACATGATCTCGGTTATCTTGGATAATCTCAAATAAACACGTCTTACTATTCTAGTTCATCACAAGCATAGTACCACCAACTATATGGCTAAATGTTCAAATTATTGCCAGCCAATATTCATTGACTGGAAATATAATTTTAAGATACAAGTGCACTGCATGGAAGGACTGTCCTATCAACTGCTTAAAAAGTATAAAGGTTAGGATTACTGCAACATTCAGAACGGGTACAATGTGCTATATCTATCATTTAAATTAGAGGTGTGTAACTCTGAATTTCACGAACCTAGCTGTTCAAAAATAAACTGAACTATTAAAAAACATTTACTTTATGTTATAACATATAATCTGAGAGTGACTGATTATTTTTAAGGACCCGGTCACAGAGCTAGGAACTGTTAACATAGTAATCATACATATAATCATACAAATTCCATTCTTTTTTGAAGGATGTCAGTCTTTATAAGAACACATCTGTTTATGACCATTTGCCATTAAAACTGAAGATGAAGATATCAAACTGTCTTTTTATTGGATTCCCAAGTTTATACGAAAGTGACCGTACAAGGAAGGATATATCACGGCTTCATCTAGGTGCGATTTCAGAATTTCTTGCTTTTGTTTATGAGGTAGTTAAAGAGATGCCTCCAATAAACTACCAGTAAACATACTTAATGGACACGTTGTAGATTCTAAAGACGTTCATTGCTACAAATCAACATATTTAAAAATTCGCAATAAACTGCAAACTACTTATTTCTTATTTCTACTGCTATCCCACACTGAAGGGCTATAAATATGTGTACGCATATTATATATATTTTTTTCATTTTTCAGATTCATTTTTGGTAGCGTAAAATAGTTTGTTGAATTTATCAGGTACACTCAGAATTAAAGGCTCGGAAGGTCAAAAAATCTTAATTCAAACGTAAACGATATTACAGTAAATCCACTACGCTCATATTGAGATTGATAACTTGATGTTCATAATGATGGACAGTTACGTTAAAGGTCTTTGATAACCGTCATGACATTCGATTTTCTAAATGTAAATTTTCCTTTCTTTGATAGCAAGATACCTGCTTCCAATACTTATACGGCGATTCTATCTAAATTGATACGATAATATATTTTCTTTTTGTTATGTTTTATTTAAACAGCGGGGTACTATCATCTGGTTGTTTCAATGAAGTACTTTATCAGTATGGTATTCTTTATCTCTTATTATTGCAGGCCTGTTTGCAATGACTTAACCAGCTCTAAGCAATTAGTATTTCCAGTTGAGTGTCATTATAGGAGAACGAGACATGAACATGAACGACGGATCACCTGCGCTGTCACTCTCTTTTTTTCTTTTTTGTTTGTTTGTTTAATTCAACTTTGTTTGAACTGCTGTTGCTGCATCCGGATTATCGCTTTTAAGTAATACTACACTTTGGATTTGAGTAATATGTCTTCGTGTGATGCGCAAAATATCGTCACCACAATACAATCAACACTTTTAGATACACGTATAGTATAAACACATTACAAAACAGCAACTGAATCACAATATTACAAAATAATATAAAAAAAAGTCATAGTACATCAACGCATCAAATATTAATTGGAGATAGTAATGTATTATGTGTTTATAGCCTAACTCAAATATTTTAGCATGTGATATTACCTCGAAATCTGATTTTGCAAGAACAAGGAGGCTATACGGAACGACAAATGTGTTTCGTGTATTATGTTAGCTTTAACATATCATTATGTTTTGTCAAAACATGTTTGTGCCTGTCCCAAGCCAGGATCCGGGTTTACGTCATATGTAGCTGACTTTTTTTTAAGTTCAATGGTTTATCGTGAGAGGTGATTGTTCGTTTTGTTGACCATCACTGTTAAACTTTCTATTCGTAAGTAAACAAATATTTTATTTTGAAATGGTAATATTTATATCTGAATCTATTTTTATTAGTTTTGTTTTAATACATAACGGCATAAAATAGCTGCCATAATTCAATTTTAACAGAAGAGTAATTAGCTTATGATAATAACTTAATGATGTTCATACAATGTATCTAGTGTTTCTAGGTGACGAAATTAGTTAAACTTGGGAAAATAATGCTACAAAGTTAACGTATAAAAATATTTGTCCAATGTGTTATTAGTTGAAGCTATATTGACGTACATTGAATGTAGTCTTTTTTATCACAGTAATACAAACGTAGGCATCTAATTTAGTGCACACGACCCATTTCAGGAATAACCTTCGTCATAATACAAAAAAATAATTGGAGATCCAAATAATCTAAAAAGTCTATGGAAGCAAGTAAAACAAAGGGCTTGTAAACTAGTGGCCGTCTGGTAGTTGGATTTACAACTACCTATGGAATTAGTGCCCATCAAAACTAACGTTGTGAGTTCGAATCACGTGCATGGCGAGGTGTACTCGATACAACATTATGTGATAAAGACTTTCGACAGGTCCGTGGGTTTCTCCTTGTCCTACAGTTTCCTCCACCAATAAAACTGACCGCCACTATTACTGACATATTGTTGAAAGTGGCGTTAAAGCACAATAAACCTTAACGCCAAACCCATCAAATCAAGCATGGTACAATTATTTTAAACGAAAAGTGTCTCCTCTCAAATTTATGTTACGTTTAAAGATATTGTAAATCATACCGACCTGATTTTTAGAAGATGAATTATTAATACAAGCTGGCTATAGAGTGCTCAGTCTAGATTCATGTGGGGCACATATCACAACGTTATTCAAAGATTTGTAGATTTTGAATAATTAATCAAAGCCTTGGTGTCCTAAGGGAAAGCTTAGAGTATCAAATGCTTGTGAATTACTTTCATAAACGCTTCTATGTAATTTAATCAAATTAGAAATTGGAGAAGAATCCATGTTTATGAGAATTCTAGGTAATGTTTCTCTTACAATTGGGTTTCATTAAGCATTTTTAATGAAACATAATTTTTTAATAAAGCTATTTTTTCCCACTTATACACATAAAAAGCCAATACGATTTGATTAATTAGATAATATTATAAATGTGGATCGCCTATTTTATTACCATAAGTGCTATTTCATACGAAAGTACCGGATGTTTATTTCTGTATAGGCTAAATAAACGCTAGAGAAAACCGAAGTTGCAATCACGAATGGACAATACAGTGACACTGACAACATTGGGCAGACAAGACATAGGACGAAGACAAACAAAGCACAACATAGAAAACTAAAAAGAGATGAGCAACACGGACCCCACCAAAAAACTGAAACACATGACAAATTATTACTGTGATCTGTATGACATATTTGACGAGGTTGATATGTTTTCTGTGTGATCGATATGTATATATTAGTTGTATACCCAACGTCTTATGTAGAGCGAATGCCATATACACTGGAAGAACACGGCTGGAGCTGTAGACAACCAAACAAAATGGTCAATGTTTTATCGGTAAAAACCTTTGTGTTAGCATACATAATGTTGCAGTATAAATACAAAGTACATCACCAAAGGCTCGTGTTTTACTGTTTCGTCCTCAGGCTGGTACAAATATATTTAATGTACCTATACTGTCTATTAAATGAGTTTTAATTGAGATATTCCCACGTACTTTTCACGTATGTATCAGTTATTATATATCAATTAAATCCACACAAATTTCTCGAATTCTTTGTAGTTAACATTTAATATGATATTTGTTTTTACTGCAATCAGTTTTATCTGATACTTTTAAAGTAGTTTCCAGAAAATTATGCCTGAAAGTAATGTTTGTTGATTTATAGTTACTGCCGTGCAATGATGTTTACATATTTTAAAATATCGTTAGCGGTTACCAATTGCTAATAGCGAGCATCGCAAGATGCGAGCTAAACAGCAACATATGTGTAAGGAGATGAATCAATATACTAACAATACCAACCGGAAGTGGTTTTTAAGTTTCAGCATAGAATGGACAATCGGAGCGAATGACCGGAAATAGCCAATTAATTAGAATAAAAAATAACTACCCAGTTTAAAAATAACAAACAAAAAATAGGAATCCGTACAGCTTCTTTACATGAAACGATTAATTAAACAACATTATTAAGAAAATATTGGTGAACCGTGCTAATTTGGGTCACGGGGTACTGTAAGGTCCTGAATGATTACCTGAAGGATTATTCTAAACTGTGACACGTGGACGACCTGTGGACTCCTGTTGGGCAACTGTGAACGGGGTTGCAATGACAAAAAATCTTTCAAATTTAATTGAAAGAGGCCGGTGTTTACAAGAATTTACCCTTTGGGCACCTCAAACGCTGGAATTTCGGAATTTCCCATATGTGTTTCAGTGGGGTGAAAAAGGATGTTATAAGTTGCTGAAATCCATCGATTAATGTAAAATACACACTTTTTTCACTTCTTGCACATATTTTGAACATGTTATGTTATAACCTATGCATGGTTTAATCCTAATAAGCTATACCGAATATAGAACACTATTTTTATTAGAGGGCTAAAACCCTACTTTAAATAGACTAATCCATTTTTCGCGGGGAAAATTGATGCAGATGATTGTTGTTTTATCTTGGACAATAGTTTATAAATATAGAATC
>MJUT01053125.1:0-36381 GCA_002080005.1 Gigantidas platifrons | reverse complement strand
ACTATATAAATATCAAATATCATTTTTATTGGAATTCAATGAAAATGTTGGATCTTTAGCCACTGACATAATATATTAATAAAAATAATAATTATTATCTCTATAATAAAGGTACGAAACAATTAAGTTGTATCACTTTAACAAATAAGAAATATGTAAATGTAATTTATAGGTGGAGGAAATCTGAGTGCCCGGAGAAACGTGTCAACCTGCTGCAAGTCATGCAAGTTGCATCGAGTACACCTCTACGGGGACGGGAATCGAACTCGCAATTCTAATGGTGACATACACTGTTTCATAAAACAAAATAAGTATTTCCTTCCATGTCTGTCATCAGCATCTACTTTCCATAAACATCAGAGGTCATAAAGCCCAATTAGTCATCATTAAACTGCATGATGTAAACATCTGTAAATTACCTCCCTTTGAGGGCTATCATTACAAACCAAATTAAAGTTCAACAGTCTAATAAATTACCAAATTATATCAGATGATTTATTTTTTATTAAAAAAAAATCCAGGACCTCTGTGTCCATGAATTTTTTTTTTTTTTTAAGTTAAATAATATGAAATATTGACATCCACACTTGCCTTTTGGACAGCACATTTCTGTGTCCACACTTGTTTATTTGAAAAAAAAATGACAATCGCTATAGTTTACGTCACACACACAAGTATTGTTACGTCACGTCATTCATTTCATGATCGCTGTCACTGACACTGTTTAGGGTAAACAATCATTGCCCTGAGTTTCTCAAGTTGGTGGCGATTTACAGTTGGCTTCCGAATAATTGTTTATGTATTGAACGGTGCAGTTCCCAGCAATGTGAAAAGAATGTCTTTATATTTAAAATTAGTAAGATAAATCTCGAGTACGTTGACATTTTCCTTACGGAGATTCTGCAATGTTTAGAAAGAGGTCATTGGGGTTTTCTCGCATTCCTAACCTATGACGTCACGAAAGTTAGTTCCTACTAAAGTACATCTTGCATCACATAGGTTGTATCTATTAGCAAAATGATGTATTTCTATCTTAAGGTTATATAAATGATTATTACAGAGTGAAGTACAGGAAACAGCCTTTTAATTTGAATAAAAAATAAATATCCAGTTTAAAAATAACCCCAAAAAATAGAAAGGAAACCGTACAGCTTCTTTACATGAAACAATTAATTTATTTAAAAAATGGACAATCGTTAGACCTTCTTGTTTCGCCCCTAAAGCTGTCGTCACACGATTTCGTTGATCAAAAGGAGTATAAAGATGATTTTTTAAAAACAATATTGATTCAGTTGCCAACCCGTTTAATTACATTTTTGTACACATGAGACAGAAAAAAACATTCATAGTCTTGTCGTTTGTGTGATGCAAAAATATCGTCTGCTATGATCTAGCTTTACAAGACACAATGACGAAAGGAGTGAAAAAAGAAAACTGCTTTAAATCAGTGAAAGTGCTAAAACGTAAATTGCTATCTTAACAGCATATCTATGATTTTCTCTTTAATTCTAAATCTACGTATCAAGTGCCCTTCCGTGCAAAACACGTTGCATTTTTCTGCGATACGCCTAGTTTGCAGCTATAAACCTACAAATCGACAATATGTGGCCATTTATGGAGTACTACAAACGGTTTAAGTTAACATATATTTTATAGGCAGTAAAAACGAGTAGAACACGGACAAAAATTATAAGAGAGATTACCAGTCTTTTCATTTTGCTTTACCGAAAAAGAACATATTTCGGACAAAACATGACTTCAAAGTTTGAAATATATTAGCAGGGGCTCCCAAATCACCCCTGAAATCTTGTATGTGCCACCATAGTTACTGATATTCCTAATAATACTGAAGTTAATAAATGAATGTGGGCTACCAAACCTACTGTAACGTTAAATCTAGCTGCAGAACCGTAGCTCTTTAGGTCCTTTTTGTTTTTTTCGGGGTCCGCCCTATCAGAAAATTTCACAAGGACCTAAAGAGCTATGGTTCCGCAGCTACATTAAATCCTGGAGTTATGAATTGATTTGTGCGTGAAAAGGGTGATGTTTCTTTATGAAAACTATTATTTGTTTTCTTATATCATTTACTTTTCGGTGGACCCACATTTTTACAAATAATCATGTCAAAATTTAATGTTTTGAACTTTCATCATTTATTTTACAAAACATGTACATTAATACATACGAGATCTATGTGTAAATTACGTATTTCAGCCCATAAATTAAATACATGTATAGAAGTTGCGCGTTATAATAAGACTCCTAGAAATGAGTGTTTCTGCAAAAAATGTAATACCGGTGAGATAGAAGATGAAATGCAGTTTTTACTTTTATGCAATCATTTTGAAACTGATACGAACAATATATTAGATTTAGTGGCGGGTGAAGTAAAAAATTTCCATACACTCAGTTGTGAGAACAAATTAATCTTTTTAATGAATATGAAAATATCTCAATACTTAATAGGGGGCCCGGGTTGCTCAATGAGTTAGGTCGCTGGATCTAACAACTCATACAAGGCTATCACCAATACGGCGTGGGTTCGTTACCCGGCTTTGTAAATTACCAAAAAAAGGTGCGCTCGACTCGCAGCTGCAAGTGATACAGTTTACCAGTTGCTTGCCCATGGTCGGTGGTTCTCTCCGGCTACCTCCATCACTAAAACTGGTCGCCATGATATAGCTGAAATATTGTTGAAAGTGGCGTTAAGCACCAAAAATCAATCAATCAATACTTAATACAGTGGGCAAATTTATCAAATATAATTTGTATTAATGACAGCAATCTAGCATCAAATACAACATGGTTACTGTTTATTACTTGTTTATTACTTTTAATGTGTTGTGATAAATATGTCATTGTGTAGCTGTACTCTATATAATTATGATTCTTTCTTTGTATGTTTATACTTTTAATGCCCTTATGGGGCCCATGATTTGGAAATAAAACATATTGTATCATACGAGCAACACGGCCCCCGGATGAAAATGATATTTTTTAAATGATAGACGTTTGACTCATCACAGTCTCTTGAAGTTTCAAAAATAAAAATATAAATGAGAAAAAAAAATGTTTTTCTTATTTTTTTTTATATTTGGAACTTCAAGTGAATGTGGACTCATAATCATAGAATAGTAAAATACATGTACATGTCTATGCGTAGATATGCGATGCTCGCCTGTAGGCTGTGCCTAATCCATATTACATTCGTAGTGGAATGTGATATATTTATTCTATGTTATTTATATGAAACGAAAAGTATATATTTATAAAACGCAGTAATAGTAGTTTATGTCAGCTGAATCTGGTCATTTTGTGTTTTCGCGTAGACGCATATTAATTTTTATAGAGCGAAACGCGACAGCAAAATCTCGAAAACGAAAACGCGAAAAAAAAAATTCGCGTTTTGTTTGTTTTCGTTTCGTTTTTTCGTTTTGCAAATATTAAAAGGCAAAAATGCATCAAGGCGAAATGGCAGTATTCGGCTTCGGTATCTAATGTGTTATAAGTTCTACTTTTACATCGTATTCAGGTTGTTGTGTTAAGCTATTGTTCGTGGTATTTGGTTGTCGTAAGTATTCTGAGAGTAACACTTGGTAAAACCATAGACGTTTTCAAACACAGTGCCTCATGCCTTTATATATATTTTAGAATTTCTCATATTATCGAATTGATGGTGTCAGGTGCAGATTGCATTGCAATTGTCACATTTTAAATCTTAAATATTTTATAACCGAACGTTTTAGTTGCCATTATGCAATGTTTAATGAACTTTTAATTACTGACGCTTTTCATAATTGCATCTTCAACAAACATGCTTTGGATAATTAATTTTGGCTTTGTAGGCATTTTTGTTCCTTTGAGAAGATCTTAGGAGTTATAATTGATTATCACTTTTGTTGCTAGAAATAGTGGAACACTACATTTGTACGAACTATTTTATTTAGTTACTCCAGACCTAACAATAGTTTGAAAAAGTTAATATTATCGAAGAGGGAAGTCTGAAATTAAGTCAACATTTATGACGGGAAAGGTGACTTTGATAAATGTTTAGCTCAATTCCATGATATGTTCAAATTAAATGGTTGCAATTAAAGCATAAAATATAAGCCTCTGAAAGGGAAACGGATTGAGATAAACAATTACCCTTGTTTCCAAATCCAGTTGTTAATATATTGTTAACCGTAATTTTGTGAGAACGGAAACACCGTTTTCATAAACTATTGATAACTTTCATTAAATTGTATTGCCGCTATAAATATATTGCATATAGATACACTTCTACATGCAGATATCTGAAATCAAAAAGGGTATTTCCCATCCAAGTTTCTATAGCGACGTAATCGGCAAAGCTAAACACTTCAAGTTTAACACGTCTTAATTTACAAAATTATTGACAATTCGTATTCGTGAATGCTATGATTTAACAACTATAAATGATTGTTTGGTTTTCTTTGCTTAAAATAGAAACAATGTGTTGATACAGCTAGTAGGTTCAAAAACCGTTCACCAATTAAATCATTAGTTTAGACTTACACTAATTATTAATGTTGCAATATGCCAGCCCAGGACATATGTTATCATCGACCCACTTACCTCTGACACTCCACATTCATTGTAAAGTGCCAGCCCAGGACATATGTTATCATCGACCCACTTACCTCTGACACTCCACATTCATTGTAAAGTGCCAGCCCAGGACATATGTTTTCATCGACCCACTTACCTCTGACACTCCACATTCATTGTAAAGTGTTTGTATTTTATGTTAATGTTCGCCTTTTTTCGAGTTAGAATTAAATGCATTGTCCGACTGATGTCTGACTGTATTACATTTTTTCAGCTTTGAGGGGAAAACAACATATACATGTAGACCTAAGAACGTGACGTCACCTAGTTCTTCGTGTTTGGAGAATGGCCGGTTTCTTCATTGCAAATTGAGAACATACTAAGACAAACTGTCTCTTCCGAACACCTTATTGGTGTTTTGTTGCCAAGCAAAGCTACCCCAAATCCCCATTTTACTGATATGTAACAATAAAAATTTAATAGGTTCATGTTAGTGTCGCCTTCTTATATACGGATGATTTGAGATTGATAGCTCGTTTTGTCGTAGGTGTATATAGCTGATATACTGCTGAACCGATGTAACACAACACTTAGTCAATGCAAAACTCCAAAGGTGAAAACCAAAAAGAAAATAAGACAATAGAGCAAACCGAAGGGGCAATCAAGAATGGACAATCTTGTGACACCTAATTAAAACACAACACGGACTCCATCTAAAGAATAGAATGAACTCTGATGCTCGACAAGGGTGAGTGCTTTCTGTTTCTTATAACATACTCGCCATGTTACTTATAGACAAGTCCCGCAAAAGTATTGTCGGTAATAACGGAGATAAACATATCTACATCCATCACCACTAAAGAAATCAGCAAGTTCGTGATGACTACAGCAAAGTTTCTGTAGCTACAATGTATGACCTCCGCCTAAAAACAACATCGCCTTGCTTTGATTTGAGAATATCATCTTTGACCTTGATCATAGCCACGTATTACCTATTAAACTTTGTCCTTGGTATTTGTTTTTTCTTCCTTAGAACCTTCCTTTAAATTTAGATTCTCTTGCGATTTGTTTATTCAAATACTTTGCTGAATTAATTGACAAGTGCGTTTTTCCTTCATAATCTTTTTTTATATTAACTTCATAAAGAATGCTCAACATCTGCCAGGTGTGAGAAATCGAATAAATTATTTACAAGAATGAGAGAATTTAGTAACACTTATAATCTTAATTTCTTTCTTTTTTTAGTTTTAATTAACAATTTTATTGAAGTTGTTTGAAAAATGAGGAGACTCTTTAGTTCAATTTACCCTTGAAAGACTTTTCCAAATAGTCAAAAGGTAAAATTAATTGAGGATGATATCAATATTTACTATTGTTTCCCTATTTTTGTCTTTCGATGTACTAAATAATAGTTAAGACTATCGACACTCTTACATTGAAGTAATATTGTTCATCTTGACAACTTTGGGGTAACGAAGAATGAATATATTATTATATATAAAATTCAAGATTACAACGCACTGTTCTTTACAACACAGGACCCAGGTGGCTCAATGAGTTAGGTAGTTGGATTACCTAACAAGTCATATAAAGTTATCACCAATACGGCGTGGATTCGCGCCCGGCTTTGAAAATCACAAAAAAGGTTGCCCTCGACTCGCAGCCGCAAGTGATAAAGTTTACCAGTCGATTGACCATGGTCGGTGGTTCTCTCCGGGTACTCCGGCTTCTGCCACCACTAAAACTGGTCGTCATGATATAGCTGAAATATTGCTGAAAGTGGCGTTAAACACCAAAAATGAAATAAATCAATATTTACAACACCGCTGCTCATCCAGTTATTTACGATGATGGGGTTGGCATTTTACTCACATGTGAAAAAAACTTCCATAACCGCATCATCTCACTAAAAGGGGAGGCTTAGTCCAATACACCTACTGTAATCCTAGGCCTGTTACTTTTTTTTTTATTGAAGTGCTTGTACCCCCAAGCAGGAAAAGTGATTGGTCATTGGTTTACCGATTAACTTTCGGAACTGTTCTGACCGGTATTGTTTTTTATTTTCATTTTATTATTTATACAATACTATAAAAATATGTGTACAACTGAATTTAAGATATGAATATATTTCTGTAACATGATTGACATATAAATATCGATTGGTGGTTCATATCAGCCAACGATAGCCTTTAAAAGCCAAAAAGGATCATTTCTAAACGGGTTCTTTATAGCATTTGTAAATGTATACAACGATTTTCAGGCAGTATTGGGGTATGGAGGAGATTGAGTGTATCGTATCCTAACTGCAGAACAAAGTGGTACTTACTATTATTATAGTGAGTTGTACAGAATTACGATTATTATATCTTGTATATAATCAGGACCCGTTTATGACCTTTTGGAGCCCCTAGGCTAATGAAATTATGGAGCCCTTTCAGACGGAGCCACCTTCTCACTCGCACTCGCCTGCATCGGTCTTAAAGTTTGTTTTTACTCGTGATATATTTTAGCGACATTTGCATAGAATGAGCTAGGGCCCCAAGCTTCAGGGGCCGTATGCTGCAGCCTATGCTAGCTTATAGGATAATCCGGTCCTTGGCATGATATTGACTTACTTGTACTTACATAGCTGGGACACTCATTGTAATAAATTGTGTTTACATGGCTTAATCGTAATTGTTTTTTTGTTTTTTTCAGTGTTGCACATTTGATAGTCCAGGACTTAATAATTCGGACTGTGGGTATAGCTTTAGTTATAGGCAATTAAAAAATATCTTTTTGGAATTTTGGATACGCTGGAAAACCAAGAGGAGCGAGAATAATAACAAAAATGACAATAAATAAGAGCTCTTGTACGAATCTTATTGTAGCCCAATGACAGGCATTTCTTTTGTATTTAGACTTTAATCTAAAATTTACTTTTTTAAAGGGGCAATATCTGCCAAAATCGTAAATTTTTGTTACCCATAAAAACTATCAGATATGATTGATGCCTTAACAAAACGTGTTTCTATAACTTATTAATGTTATGAAATGTACACACATTGGGGGGAAAAGGTGCAACTGCTCGTGTTTTGAGATCGATCAAGAAATGGACGCCATCTTATTAATTATCGGCATTTTTTACGAAGTTTGCCGAATCGTCATTAAATCAGTACAACAATGCACTTATTTCTTACTTTAAGTGAATCTGCTTTTAGTCGGCGTGAATTAGGGACAAAGAACCATGCAAGTTTGCAGTTAATAAGCGACAAAATACAATTTTTTCGTTTTTACCTGTCACTAGTAAGGTTAGTTGCATACGGAGAAAGCGAGGTCAAATTATTTGCTTGCAAGGCAATAATAAATCGATGGTAATTTTTGTTCTCAAAAGTCGAAAAATGGTACGATAAGCTGTTTAATGTGAAATATTTACCTTTATTTCATCATTTTAAAGCTATTTAAAACATATAATTTTTTGGTCAAAATCGTAGCTAATGCCTCTTTAATAATAGATAAATGGTCAATATCTATGTCTAAATATTTGACCTGAGCTTGTGATTTGATAGCATGACTCTTGTATTTAATATGAAAATCCTTGCTTTTTTTAACGTTACGCTAGGGTCCAAATGAGATACATGTACATTCGGTCTTGCCAAAAGCCATAAACTACACAACTCTATTTTTTACCTATTCTTTCTTCCATCAGGTCCTGAATTGTGTGCGAGAAACGAATAGTGTTGTAGTCAGCATGCACTAGAAGATTGCATGAGAGTTGGTGCTTACATATCATTAACGTGGCAAGAAAAGAGTAAAGGACCTAAATATTTTTGTGCGGAACACCATCTTCAATTTCAGGGTAGTCACATTCACTGTTATTTTGACTGGTAAGCAATAATATAACAGTTAACACTTTCAACGCCCATAGTGGAAAGTTTCTTTGCACAGAAGTAGGTGCACGTTTGAAGGAGGGCCCGGGTGGCTCAATGAGTTAGGTAGTTGGATTACCTAACAACTCATACAAACCTATCACCAATACGGCGTGGGTTTGCGCCCGGCTTTGTAAATTACACAAAAGGTCCACTCGACTCAAAGCCGCAAGTGATAAAGCTTACCATATGCTTGCCCATGGTCAGTGGTTCTCTCCGGGTACTCCGGCTTCTTCCTCCACTAACACTTGTCGTCATGATATTGCTGAAAGTGGCGTTAAACACCAAAAATCAATCAATCATACTTTTGAAGATCACTATTCTTGTAAAATTATCATTTCCTAACTATGAATAGATAAAAGTAGAAATGCTTAAGTTTATGTCACTTTGAAATCAGGAATTGTTTGCGATTCTACCGTCCATAGCATTCATTTATGACTATACAGACATAAACAGACAAATAATGTCAATGATTTACTTCCAATCTGTATTGTCAGCAATAACAAATATTATCTACCATAGGCAAGAATCGGATATGTCGTGGTCTTATTTATGTTCATTGACGTTAGGTGAGAACTGATTGTTCGTTATGTTGATATTGGTGGAATTGTTTCCTTTCATAATGGATTCTATAAATGCAAAATATTTACCTTTCAGGAGTGCTTACAATCTTTACCACTTAAAATTCGCTCGCAGGCAAAAATCATTTTAATCCTTTATACTACAACAATAGTTCATTGACATTGACAGAACGCATGAATATATTTATTTAGCATATATGTTTATCAGGTACACTGGTACACACAGGTATATATAATTAGCTTTAGATAGCAATTTATGTTATTAGCTATAGTTAGCAATTAATGGAAAAAAAAGCTTCAACAGTGATGGTCAATAATTCCACCAATATCAACACAACGAACAACAACCCCTCTCCTTCAAACCATTGGACATAGAAACGACCACGACATATGGCGTTGGAAATCCATGTCCTTGCTTGGGACAGACACAAAAATATAGCGAACCTAAATCAGTTAATGGGATCCCATAAACATCATTGTGTAGAAACATACTGATTTATCGCCGATGCTGTTTATAAAATGATGGAGACCATATTTATTCGATTTAGGGGCACCCCAATTGTGCACCGTCACAATTTAAGCAGATTTATTTTATTATATGTTTTCTTATCAAGTGGAATTTAACCAGGACCAGTGAAAGATAATTTTATCTTGATGATCATTTTTTAATTTAATTTTCATATATTGATAATGGCTTGTCTCATCGATACACATTTATATATGATAATGTTAGCCAATCTCTGTTATTTAAGGACTGATCTCAAATTATTTTCCGAATGAAATTATTATAATATATTAATGCAAATTCTTGAATACTTTTATATATATTAAAAAGTGTTTCCCCTATAAAATATTCTGCCTCGATTTTGCAATCTTTTTTTATCATTGCCACGAGTGTGGTAGATCTTTGGTTCGATCCCCGGTCGGGTCGAAACAAACGTCATACACACACCCATCTTATGTGGTGTGCACAACTATGTGTTTCAGGAATGCGAAATGTCAAAAGATTGAATTGATGAATAATTTACAAGTCTTGGGATAGCCAAATTTGGCTTAGCTAACGAGTGTCTGAAGAAGATACTATAGGAACTCTAAATTTTAATAACTAATATATCGTATTAGCAAGGCCAGTACAGGAACACTGACTACTGGGCGGATACTATCCCCGGAAATGGTTCCAGTGATAGCAATATAACGTAGTTATCTAATTCAACACGTGTGACCCGTTGCAAAAACAACCTTGATCATGTACGCTTAATGTCAAAATATTTGAAAGCCAAATAAATTAATAATCTTTGGGAACTAGGAAACTAAAGGGCGTAAACAGGATAACAAACATATGTGAAGGGTATTAGTTATGTCTGATGGAGATGCCCCGTTAGTTTTATTGATAACAGGATAACAAACATATGTGAAGGGTATTAGTTATGTCTGATAGAGATGTCCCGTTAGTTTTATTGATAATTATATTACTTATGAAACTTTAAATTTCAATTTCACTAATAAATATATATTTTAATCCATGTCATGGATACAACATTAACTACTAAGCAGATGTGTGTTGCTTCTTATCTAAGCAGGCAACATGATGGGGTAATTCTGGTTTGCTATAGGAGTCGAGATATGTGTTCAAGTGGTGCTAGATGACTCTCTGTAGACTGTTGTTTCAGTGAGCTAGCTAAATATCCAACTCAGAATGTAGGTCTAGTATAAGATAGAGATGACCATCATCTCATCAACAAGTAATGTGTTCTCGACATCTGAAACCTTTTGCATTACGCTTTCAACACCATTCACTTGCTCACTCTATAATTCAAAGCAAGCACGTGTCTTGTATTGACTCAACTTTATTCTTAAACTTTTATTTCTACAATTATTGTCCTTAATTAATCAATATTAGGGTTTAAACTTCAATTCTTATTGTTGTAGGTTAATTGCATTACAGCTATATTATCATTAAGCTTCCTTACTTTGACCTTAAATGTGCTTTACATTTCATTATTGTATTACGACAGTGTTAATGTTATTAAGAAATGTACAGCACCATTGTATGATGATTTTCTAATTAAATTTGTAACAATGGGAAAGGAAACAACCATTGTGCTATTATAGTCTATTTATATTGTATAAATATATTTTACAACATTATTTCTAGTTAACTGACACGTCTCGTTAATTATATTTAATACCAAGAAACACGTACGTAAAGTTTACAGTGAGGAAAAAAAAGAAATATTCAACACTTATAAGCGAGACAATAAATGATTATATAACAGTATAAATCGATCACAAACTAGCAACATTCCCAGACATAATTACAATCTACTTATTACAGCATTTTATTGAGAGTATTAAGTATTATCATTCCTTTGTGGAATATTTTACACGGAGATATGGTAGTTTGAGTTATGTATATGTCATGCCGCCCCATCATTTCTGATAGTTGTTCGTTTCCATGGCGAAACCGTACTGTATTCATTCTTATCAAAATTAACCGTCCTATTGTGTTCGAATTATTTTTTTAAACCCATCAAACTCCTCCCTAAATAAAATGACAGCCAAAACACCATACATATCCCAACGGAAATTGGTATGACATAGGGATTCGTTATGAGTTTGACTCGACCCTAGTATACTCTATATGAGTTTCATATTATTCGTTTTGATATAAAAACTTCATGAAGTTTTTCAAGACATATATCGTTTTTACATTTTCATATTATAGTTGTTGTTAAATATATAATATGTACACAATATTTTCAATTGTTTATGATAATTTCTAAAATTCAAACAAAAAGCTCTTTCTTGCGATATAATAATCATGATAATGCTGCACCGCTAATGTTTTCTTAGTTGTTTGTGTTGTTCTATTATGTATCTTACTTTAACGTTCAGCGTTCTGTGTTGTGATATCCATTATGATTTCCGCATTAAAACGATGTTCGGTCAAGCTTTACCTCCTGTTGTTTGTAGGAGGGCTTATTTACGTTATCTGTGTTTAGTGGTGTCTAAAACATATTGCCTTTGTGTTTTTATTTTGTTTTTCCTCGTCTTGTGTACCCTATGTTGCCAGTTTCTCTAGATTATCCATTTCTGATTGCCTCTTTTCTGTTCTCTAACGTTTATTAATATATTTTACACATCTCTAGAAATTCTTAATTAATGTATGAAATAAATACTTATTTTAAATTCAAGGCGATTGTTTATATTCAACATTTGACCTCGTGGGATAGGTAATAGTTAATGATATGCACAAAATGTCATGGACATAGCTGGCGATATAGATGAACTATAGGATTTTTTCAATATTAGCCAATTATTATAAGTGGGTGTTTCACATTATAAACGCAAACACAAGATGCTAATTTTGATGCTGAGGATTAAGTGAATTACTGTGTATTATACAAAAATATAATAAGTCTATTGCATGCTAATAAGAAGTGATGTTCAACAACTGATACGAGCCTAAAGTGGATACGTTTATAATCATAGGCATTATTTGAAACACGAGTTATATAGGTTAACTAGATAATGATCAATGTATTGTGGATTATATATATATATGACAAACAGCGTAACATATGTAATTTGCATAATGTTTGGTCCATATTTATTTCACATCAATTTCTATCCATATATGAGGTGTAATCTATGTCAACCCACATACAAGTAGTTGTACCCATTGACCCACTATTTACACATTTCATTGCATTGCATTTATCTACGTTGATTACGGTCCAATAATAACTATGTTCTATGGTGGCAAAGCAATCGTTCTATAGACCATCTAAGAAACATAATTCAGATTCACATGTTTACACAAAAATATCAAAACATCCTTTTTTTCACATCAATTTCTATCCATATATGAGGTGTAATACAAAAAGAACAAAAAGACAAAAGAAAATCACAAAATGTTCAGTTTATTTAAAAGGTGATATATATATATATATTTCTTCTTGCTATATCAGACTAATTTAAAATTCGTACTTCTTTATCCATTCTGTTTACATCTTAACACTTCATTTGGTAATTAGTAATTCTGGAGTTGTGGGATTGGTAATAATTAGGTTGAAACCTAATCGACCGTAATTGTCTGAACTTTTTAACTTGTGATACACTGGTTTTATGTCGTCTATCAACCATAATCTATGTCAACCCACATACAAATAGTTGTATCCATTGACCCACTATTTACACATTTCATTGCATTGCATTTATCTACGTTGATTACGGTCCAATAATAACTATGTTATATGATGGCAAAGCAATCGTTGTATAGACCATCTAAGAAACATAATTCAGATTCACATGTTTACACAAAAATATCAAAACATCCTTTTTGCCACCATAAGGCTTGATTGATTGAGTGATTGTTTTAAGCACTGATTTAGCAATACTTCAGTATATCCACGACGAACAGAATATAAACGAAGAGAACACAATGGAGAGGTCTGAACAGTTTTCCTTGCAACTGGCCACCGACACCAATCCTAAAAGTTGAACCCTGTTCTTCGGGAACTGCTGAAAATTGCAATTCACGTGTAACAAAGGTGGTATTATTTATGCACTCGCTCAAGTCCCAACCTAACGATGAATTGCGTATTTAATTCATCCGAGTGACTAACGATGAATTGCGTATTTAATTCATCCGAGTGACCAAAAGGACTCCCACTTTGAACTGGGCACCGGTGAACATTCCCATGACTGTATGCACAAATTGTCCAACATTTCCCCATATAGCGGATGGAGGGGTTCATAGGCTTACCTTATAAAACGTAAAGATTGACCGTATACCATAGTGTGGAACCTATTTATAAAGTGTCGTGCTCCTTGCACTTCAAAGACTTCTTTTGTAGATTCAAAAAAATGAGAAGTTTGATTTTAATGTTGTCTCATATTTAGCTGTCTTGATAAACTATGTTGCGAGTCTACTTTGATACCAAAAACACAAGCGTGGCAATTGGTTATCGAATGTACATTTTGTTTTTGCATTGCAATATGGCAGTCAGTCTTTCATAAGAATGGTGAATGCAGACAGAAGACGACGAACGCACTGTGATAATAATAGTTTATGTGGTTCTTCAAGTAATGTGAGCCATTAACAAAATATGTTGTAATAACTTTTAACTTTGCAAGGTTACCATTTGTTCAAGATTGAATGTGAGCAATGACCATTGACATTTAGTTTGGTTCGAAGTCGAAAACACATATTCGCAGCTTTAAAAGGTTACTAATATTATGGTAAGATATATAATTGGTATAGAGATTGTATCTCACGCGATATGTAGTACCATTCATGACATTTGGTATTGTAGCTATTCCGTGTCACAAACTATCCTTAACTTTTGATATTTTAACTACTTATTTAAAAACAAAACGGTAGTTTTAACCTTGGTATTTTGATATACCACTATAAAACGTATTCTTAAGTAACTTAATTATGCAAATGTACCAAAAGCCATAAATAGGAGGACAGACAATGTAGTATCCCAACGAAAAGGATTCAGAAAAACCAACAATGGTCGAACAAGCACAACTGAGATCACTAAAGATAGAACATGGCGATCATCACGGACTACATGGGCGAACTTAAGTGATGTAGAAGGGCAAGCAGCTACTGTTTCACTAGCGACATCGGTCGTGTTGCTACTAAATGCATGATCATCATCTGATGTAGAAATGTGTTGAACATAGATAAATATAAATAACATAAATAAAGCATCCATAAATAAATCAGATTTGCGTAGATGTACCGAACATAGATATTTTACGCGGAAATTATAGAGAACATCACAAAACGCGATTAGTTTGGCTATATCTCCACAGAACATACATTTAGCGGGGTATTTTATCTCCTCGAGAAGTATTACTTTTTTAGTACTATAATTATATACAAATTCATCTATAAATCGACAGATACTTCCCACGTTTCGTTGTGTTATTGAATGCTATATATTACATGGTGGGTTTTGTCTCAAATACGAGCATAACGTTAAAATATTACTGACCCAGTGAATGAATTTTGCACATTATACAGTTGCGGGGTACAACACATCTGAAATGGTTTTGTGGTGGTTGATTGAGATTAATCAAATATACAAGTTGCCATGGCGACATGACATAAAGTATCAATGAGTGCTTCGAGTCTGAAGGATACCGTGCTATTTGTATGTAAGAGACAAGTTACAGCAACTCCCAGCTATTAACAGCCCGTTAGACGTAAGTGTTAGATTGCCGACGTCGCGATGCAAACATCTGCGACCGTATCAAATATATCATTCATATAATTTATTTGAGATAATCAAAACGGCCATCGTAGACGTAAGTAATGGTCCTACATAAAGATATATATATTATATACTCTGACCCACTAACATTGTTTTGCCCTGGTTAACCATACAGTAGACAATGTTATTTTCATCGATTAAATACATCTAGAATTAGGTAAAACTACTAATGGATATTTTAACACAGAGAAAAAATATTGTTCTTCATAATTGTAGTTTGTTCTTACAATGCAATGAATCTATTGTTATGTCATTCTGTGTTAACAGCAAATTTCATTTTTTTTTCTGACGCTTGTAGCTGATGAATTTATAATTTTCCTTTGCTGAATTTATTAGATTTATCTAAAGTTGTCTTTCATCCCTGAGAATACTGCTTTTTTTTCATTTTTCCCGGTTCCAGTTATTGTTTATTTTTAGAATACATTTCAATATAAATATTCTTTATCAATGTTTCAAACCACATCGACAATGTAATGGATAGAGTGCCCCCCTCACAGTGCAGTAGATGGTGGATTAGAGCCACTGCCGGTTCAATGTGAGGCGACATGTCTATCTGCCGACTGTTGTTTCAGAAAGCTAGTGCTACAAAATGGACATCATCATCGTCATCTCATCGAAATGTAACTGGTTCTCGCCATGATATGGCTGACAAATTGTTCACTTGGAGTTAAATAACACTCACTCCACAACTATAAATGTTGCACTTAAATTAAGGTACCATTTTATGTGTATCGGTAAGTTTCAATTTTCCCATTGTGAACTTTCCATTTATATGTAGCAACATTTCAGAAGCACTTGCATATGGAGTATGCATCTCTCAGTTGATACGATATTCCAGAGCTTGTGCTTTCTATCAGGATTTCCAAAGTTTTACGGTCGCCACCGTGCATTGGTTGACCGTTATGGAATGTGTGTGTCACAAATGACCACTGTTTGTTTCACTTGTCGTAAGCAGTTACCGGTCATTTCCTCATTCATGACTTGTCACCGGGTTGTTAGGTACATTAACACGACGGGTACAATCAGAGGAGCAGGAACTGCTTATCCTTCCGAAGCACCTGGATTCAGCCCCGGTTTTTAGTGGGGTTCGTGTTACTCGATCTTTAGTTTTATGTGTATGTTTTGTAGATCGTTATTTGTACTTTTTTCTTTTGGTCATTTTGTTGTCAGTTCTTCTATTTACTGGTTCTGATAACCCCTTTGGTATCTCCAAACTTTTTTCTCTCAAAATTTCTATATGTAACACTTATATATTCTGAAGGGAAACAGAAACGCAGGGTCAGCATTTAAGGTGATTTAATATTATGTATTGAAATGTTTTTTTTTTCAATATTAATATATAAGGATAAAAATACAAATTTAATCAACAAGTTTTTAAAATTTCGGTAGATTTTGATCAATAATTCATGAGTAATTGAAACCAATTTAACAGTACCCCCAATATGTTAAAGTGAAATCGATAAACTCGTCAATATCTCGTATGCCCCCCTCGCGCATCTGTTACAGCCCTGATTCTCCTGTGCATGGAGTTCATCCGAGCATTTATCCTTCTCATGGGGATATTATCACACTCTTCCAAAAAGGCAGCCCTTAATTGGTCTAGAGTAGCGGGGGCATTCAGAGGCCTCATTACTCTCCTGTCCATTTCGTTCCACATATGTTCGATAGGGGAAAAATCTGGACTGTACGGAGGTCAATCGAGTGGGTTAATGTTATGATTGGCGAGAAAATCTTGACAAACTCTACCTACATGGGACCGGACTGGAAAATTAGGTGATGCTGTTGCACAAATGGAACTGCAACCCGCCGGAGGATTTCATCCCTATATCTTACGCCTGTTAAATTACCGGCTATCACAATCAACGGCGACTTTAACCCGTGATATATCCCTCCCCATACCATAGGCGAGCCACCCCCAAACCTATCCCTCTCAAGAACACAAGCGTCGGCGAAGCGTTCCCGACGACGTCGACCGTCCGGACGAAAAAGAGTGAAACGCGACTCATCTGTGAAAAAGACCCGTCTCCATTGCCTCATTGGAAATTGTCTGGGACCATGTGCCGCCAACCAAGCCATACGACGCGCGCGACATGCACGAATGAGAGGTCGCAGACCAAACTCGCGCAATCGGTTTCTCACAGTTTTTGTGTGAATGTGGCGATTATGATTGCCTACCGTAGTTAAAGCGGTTTCAGTGGCAGTAACGTGGCGATTACGCAGATGGGCAAGACGAATAGCCCTGTCTTGACATAGCATCGTTACGCCCGGGAGGTCGGCAACCCTTCCAGTATCTCTCAGACGACGGACAGGACGCTCTATGGTGGACACATTCACACCAAATTGCAAAGCAACTTGTTGCCTTTGACTTTGCATTAGCAATACAATAGCTTGACCCCTCTGAACTTCCGTCAGCCGTGGCATGATTACAAGATATTCAAATTAACTTTAAATAGTGGAAAGCGATGTGTATATCTCAAGAGTATAAAGTGGTATGACACGATGTGTTGACGAACTTGTTATCATTATTCTCCACGTGTTATTTGCTTTTTATCACTTGCTCTATGTCACATGATACCTTTCTCGGTTGAGTAACTTTAGACACCGATTTTAGTGCACACTGACCAAGCCACTCGTCTGCCCAGTTTTCGTAATTTTACGCCACTCAGTTACAAAACAGGAGCATATTATGTTACCCTGCGTTTCTTTTTCCCTTCAGTATATATATTATTGTTCTTAATACAAATGTAAATTTTGCAGCAAAGGAGATACAACGAGGAATCGGACATCAACGAAACGTATGTTTACTTGTGTTTCTTTTTTTCGCCACACTTTGTTTCCAAGTTTCCAATCCAGTATTGGAAAGATTGTACAAAATCCAAACACAGCCAAGCACAGCCTTTTTCTAAGTCAATTATATTCAATAATGTTATCTTGTGTCAAGTCAATAATGTCCATCAAATGTATGATATTTACCCAAATAAATATCACCCTGACAAATCCATTATTTATATTAGCATTATATTGAATTTACTAACAATACATGCCTTTATTATATAACCAGTTCAAATATTATGTAATGATTATGTAATATGTTAACAATCTGTAAAATTGAGATCTTGTCAGGAAAGATTAATACCCATTGGCACACTCCCCTTTCTTTATAATGCTGCCACAGCTGTTAAGATTCATTTTAATCAAATGGTGACATATATGAATATCTTAGAACCAAAACTATCCGTCTATTGCGGAAAAGTAATTCTTCAATGTTTTATCAGAAATCTTATAACAGTTTCTGAATCCATTTCCTTGTATATGTATACATGTTTATGTGGTTTTGTTCAAACTATTGTTTATTTTCGAAATTGAAAAATAAGTTTGCCCTCTGTTTCTATGAATTGTCCCACGGCTTTCTTTTGTGTTATCTCCAAACACTCTCGTGTTGCTCATTCAAACATGATAAAATTCATCACTTGTGGTAGTCACACTATATCATGTGTTCTTTTGTCACCAAAATTGTTTTCCCCCAAAGTCTTCATTAACCGGGATATGAATTCAGTTTTTGACCTGATACATATATTGTTTAACAAGTTCATATACAGACTTATTATCAATGTTTTCTGTTTTCACTCCTGGATTTGTTTAGCAATTTCTCCAAAATTAACTGTGTACTAGTGACTATTCCAAGGGCTTAACCTATAAAGCTGCCTATATATGCGTGTCCGAGTACCCAATAAGGGTGATCTTTTGATGAGGGCTGTCAGGTTATAAAATAAAAAACATGACTATTCAGCAATAATTATAGGGTAACGCGCTCGGATGATGCCATCCTTCCTTGCACGTTAAAGAACTCTTTTGAATATTTAAAAAACAGTAGATGCAATATAACCGATATAAAAGGCTAGGTTTTCGTCCCACCCTAACTATTCGTGCGTTTACAGTGGAAGTCAACAGTCGTTGCCCAATTATCTGCGCCCCTGTCATGTTTCTGTGTGACTTTCCCTCGTCTTGAATATCAATGAAGTATTTGCTGTTGGACATTAAGAAGCCAACAAAAAGTCGATAAATTAAAAATCAAAATCTTAATTTCAATTATTTCGCCCTTAAAATCCTTTATCCATTTCAAATTTTAATTAAGCCCATCTATATAGCTAAAATGGTATTATGTATTCACAAGAATTAGCCACATATTTTGACGTTTCGATAGATAAGCTTGCTTGTTCTATTAATCCTTAAGTCCGCGAATAATTAAAAGCATTTCTGACTGCTACTGAGCAGCTTGGGTTTGCTTTACAGTATTAACACACAATTGGGTTTACCAATACATTCCATTACTCTAAGTTGCATGGTTGTAGTACCTGCTTAATGAAATCACACTCCGCTCCATTTGAACATTCCTGTCCCGACTATGAGTAAACCACTATTTATTCATATCTCTCATAGCAGTAGAAAAATACAATAATTTAGTAGTATTTAACTTAACACGAAATGGGATAATTTAACCCATACTTTTCTGCACTTAAACCGAACATCTTAAAAATTACCCCCATCGCAGAGTTCTAGTAAACGGGATTTCATTTTATATCCCCCTAATGATATTCATTTGAGTGAGTGAATGATTGTTGTTTAATGCCAAATGATCAATTGTTCAGCTATATCATGGCGAGAACAAGTTACATTCAATGAAATTGTGATGATGATGTCTGCTTTCTACTAGACCAACACGCTTAATTGGATTGCTATATTGCTAGTTCACTAAACCAACTATCCACGGGGTAGACATGTAGCCCAATTCTTCCGCAGTCGAGACAAGCATGCTACCTTCACATCATCGATGCGATATATTCATTTGAAATAAACCTTCCAACTGTGTCACAATTTAACCATGTCATAACCTAATCTATAGCACTGAGATTTCTATATCAATAGTAATCAAACTAGGAGTGTTCGTCTTTATTGTAATAGGAGTGTACGTGTAACTAGTTAACGGTGTCATAATCCCTAATTCGCATAATCAATACTGATTTATTGGTGGGCAATATAGCAATTACATGCTATGGCTACTTCTTTATTTATCAATCAATTGCATGTCTGTAAAATGTTCAAAACAAACAGCTCTTTTATGTAGATTTACATTTTTTTTTTAAATATGAATAGCATTGAAAGATTGAAAATCCTGCATATTTGTATATAACTAGACTATTTTAATAAATAATACTTGGTCAAAGCTCTAGATAATGTTCTTGTTGAGAAAAACGTTACATCCGCAACCTTTGAACCGTAATGAAAGCGGGAGGTTTGGCGCCATAAAATCTTATTCAAATCACCATTTCTTTGGAAATGCCTGTACCAAGTCCGGGTCATTAAGGTTTTCCAAGTTTTCCGGTTGTTGACTGATTTTGTCTGTTTATATACTTATGAGTTTTGACTTTCCCTTTGGAAGATTGTTCGGAGTTCGGTAGTTTTGTTATTACACTTATTAAAGTTGAACATTGATAATAAAGTCCCTGCTTAAGACGAAACATTGTCATTTTTAAGCAGTAACTATGTGTTGCTAGTTATGCATTTGATGTTGCTGTGCAATTTGTTTTTAGATGTTTATGATATTTTTGTAAATAGCGTAGTATCATTTTCATTGGAGCTAAGACTAAAAAAACGACTGAGTTGTTGTTATACAATATTTATATATATAATAACAAGAAGGAAAAATACTAAACAATAGATATGTGGTCTGAGCTTACTTCTTTCTAATCAGAATGACAGTTATTGTTCAAATATCATCGTATCCACTCATATCCGTCCCATTAACGGGATTTATTGTTTTGTTTGTGACATATTCAAGGAAGTATAAGTCTAAGATATACAATCGTAACCCGGTGCCCCAACGACATAATTGTAATATAATACTTATCGTTGCCTGGTTTGATTCATTTATTGTATATGTTTGATTATTATTAAACGCCCAGTATCGAGATATATCTCAGCAGGAAGACAACATCACTTCAACGTTTAAAAACGTCGCGAATTCGAATTGACGTTGGTGTGCTTGGTAGGATGCATGATAGGAACAAGTTTGCAAAAAATAAATACAACCGACATGTACATTTGTAAACTGATGATATAATTGGAGACCGAGATGTTTACCGTGTGACGTATGCCACCATCGACTCCTAGTAACAGCCTACTGTTGCTAACCAATGTACTATGGACGTTTCATTCTCCAAATCACGCATCAGTTTATGTACTATATTAAGAACGTTGGTTGTATATAGCACGACTCTCAACCCTCGGTGAAACTGGCCATTTTTCTATACAACATGGTTTCCATGGAGATTTCATTGTTACATATATTTTCAAATATGTTCTATTATACCTAATATATTGATCATAACTTATAAAAAAAAGTTTTAAGAAACCAAAGGAGTAATTAGAAACAGTAAATAGATGAACTGACAATACAATGGAGAAATGAAAAGGAACCAGAGGTAAATGTTCGACAAAACACTACACAAGACAACAGATTGATCTATACGTTACCGAGTAAAAACAGGAGTGAACTCGATTGATCTGAAAGGGTGAGCAGTTCTTGCTGGACTAGTGACATCCGTCGTGTAACAAACGATAAATAGAATCAGAGCAAAATTACTCAATTGACATATTCCCAATTTCAGAAAATGATTACTTTCTTTCCTCAACCATGAATACTGTATATCTTCAAAATATTTTTTATAGCAATTTAATATATGCAATTTTGTATCACTTGTCAATAAACTAGTTAAAGATGGGTTATTTTGTATATTCCTTACACCACAATTTGAGTTCACTTAAAACATTTACCAGCGTTTGGTTGCTTTGTGTCATTTCAGACATTTAGGTTAGTCTCGTGTATTGAAATCCCATATGTTAAAAAAATATCTCAAAACCACGGAATGTTAAAATGTCAATATTTTTGTCCAATAATCAGGCATTGTCAGACCATGAAATACATACTAATCACCAAAGCAGTCGGTCGTTTCTATTGACCTGACATTTGATCCAACCCGAGAAGTAGATGTGCCTGGGGATGGTACAAAGTTAGTCAATGTTTTAGCTATTATTGCACAAATTATTAACATTTGTTTCTGAACTTTTCACATGCTTACAAATAAAAACATAATAGAATTAATACGTGTCTGATTTTTTATATGAAGCATGGGTCAGTTATATCGTGTTGGCTTTATTTCTCTGTACATAATAAATTATATCAGTCTGTGAGCAGTTCATATTTAATATAGCTATTTCTTTTTGATGGTAGACAATTCTAGTAACTGTATGGGTCAAGATTGCTGTTTGTTTTAATAGTGATAACGTTGTTACATGTCAGATGTTAATTAGTCTAAATCATTATTATATAGGAAACAAGATAAGTACTTATATTGTAACAGGTCTAACACTGCCACATTTAGTGCTTGTCCCAACCTACGACCTGGATTTCAAATGTCAAATATATAATGGTTTAAGTTGAGAGGTGTTTTCTTCGTTTTGTGGAGTTTGGAGGAATAGTTGACCATCACTGCTTAAACTCTCTTTTAATAAGTTATTCCCTAGCAAATAATTTACTGGCATGCAATGCGAGTACCTTATACAGAAAACTATATAACAAATCTGAAAGTATAACGGAGGTGTCGTGGTAGGCCTAATGATGTTGATGGCTTTCATTACAACATTAGCTTACAAGGCTAACAAATCAATTATCATCGCCATTCAACATAATGGGAGATAGTAACAATCATAATCCTTTACTGGTCATTAAATCTCTATTTGTAAACGACAAACTTGTTGCTGACTTGTTATTTCCCGAAGGTGTATGTATTTTAGCACTGACTAAGATACTTGTTTACGTTCCGGAAATGGGTCATATCCATCATATTGATCCGTCCTTCACGTTTGTTTCTTGGATATATCAATGTAATAATTCATAGATATTTAATTTAGTGTGCACGTAAGTCATGGTGATTTGTGTGAAAGTGACCGATTCCCAATTATCTTAAGAGATCTTACATTTCACCAGATGTGACAATCTGTCAAACTTTAACTATGATATAGCTAGTTGGCCCTTAAGTAAACAATAATTATTGAGTAATACATGGCCTTGTTCATATTGCCCTTGTTATCGGTCCCGGGGGCTTTAGCCCGAGGGACTATATCATTCGAGGGCTGATGACAAGGGCAATATGAAAAAGGCCATGTATTAATCTATTTATCACATTTTTTGCCAGGGCAGATAACATGTTATTACCCTTCACAAGAGAGCAGATAACATGTTATTCCCTCGTAAAATGTTATTGCCCCAGAGGAAAATAACACACCGCAAATTATGCTTTTATTACACATGCAAATTTTGCGTTATTTCAATAAAATATGTGATAATATAGAGAATAGCTTAAAACACAAATATTTGAAGATATTTTTGATTCAGTTTTAAATTTTAACAAACTTTTTATATAATATGATATAATAATTCTTCTGCAAAAGTGTTGCTCCATCCTTAGTTTTATGTGTAGTGTTTTATAGATGATTGTCTGTCCCTTTCTCATTTTTTCTGTGACCATTGTAGTGTCTGTCTTTTTAGATTTACGGTTTCTGATTACCACGTTCGTATCTTCAAGCCTATCTTTGGATCTGCGAGCACATATAAATTACATGAATTTCAATATTTATTGATACAATAAAACAATGAGATCAGTTTTGACATTATGTCACATAGAAATATTTTCAAATGAAACAAAATCTTCTTTCATATACAATGTAATTGTTGTTGCTTGATTAAAACAGTTTTATTTGACTACACAGTTGAGTCTATGGTGTCTAATGTTCCTCGAACGCATATTTTGTTTTCTTTTTGATTAACGTCAACTTGAAAATGCAACTTTATACACGAAATAACATCAAAACGACAAAGATGGCCAAAGGTATTGTTTATCGACAGATGCAAAGTGTACTACTCAATTATCACTTGCAGGTTAGGAGCCAGTACACATTCATTTCATTGTATTGGTTATGCTCATTTGTGACTGTGAAATGCAGAACGGCAATAAAAGCGTGGTTGCTTTACATGAGTTTGTGATTAGGTTGTAAAGGTTGATAGGCGGTCATGTTCATATATAGGTTAACAGTAAAGGTTGATAGGCGGTCATGTTCATATATACATTAACAGTAAAGGTTGATAGGCGGTCATGTTCATATATACATTAACAGTAAAGGTTGATAGGCGGTCATGTTCATATATACATTAACAGTAAAACATATCTAAACCGAACCCTGAATAAAACAGAATCCTGTATAAAGTCTAAGTGTAGGAAATCTTTGTTAATTTAACATGTATTAACCGAACACTATTACAAACACAAAAGTTGATTCCCAGGAGGTTCGGTTTAGAAAGGGTTCATTGAATGGCATTTATTTATTTTATGTAGAGTCCGCAGTCTACCCGTTGAAAGGTTTATTATTAGACGACTCTTACATGTACGATGATATATAGTACCTGTTTTTAAAAGAAATATAGTGCCGTCGTGGTCGTGGTCGTATGCTAGTTCGACTCACACCTACCTATGCAATCAGAGCTTATCACCACTAACGTTGTGAGTTCGAATCCCGCTCAGGCCAGGTGTATTCGATGCAATATTATGTGATACAATTTTCCAGTGACTTGCTGCAGTCGGTAGTTTTATCCGGGTACTCCGGTTTCATCCGCTGGCGATAAACACCATGACCATAAAAGAAAGATATATATTAGTAAACAAGTGTTGTTAAATATTAACGATATTATTATATTTATTATTGTGAGTTTAACTGGAATAAAATCATGCAAATTAACAAATACATCCAGATTCGAAGATAAGAACAAATAACAAGAATCGGAAATGCAAAATATATTTGAATTTCTTTTTTTTTATCAAAACATGCACGTGTTATTTAGCTTTGATTACTGAATATTTATTGGTACATAATTTAGTCAAGACAAATGGTGGATATTTGATCTTGTAATATATTTATTGCCTACTGGTGCTTACCGAACCACATTTTATTGAGAAAGCCTTTCAAGTTGAAGACAATAAAAATATTATTGATGCTAATTGTTAGTTACATCGACATGTTTAAGTAATACAGATGAACACAATTTTAAAACTTAAAGCTATATTTTGCTCACCATATGTTCATCTATTTAAGATCACATTAATTGGGACTACGGGATTGGGGATATGGTGCCAAATGCTATTTTCAACAATATTTCAGCTATATCGTGGTGGTCAGTTTTATTGGCGGAGGAAACCGGAGGACCCAGATAAAACATCCGACCTGCCGCAAACTTTTTTCAGATAACATTGTATTCGGTAGTATTGATAGACACTGATTGCATACGTAGTTGTAAAACAAAATATCGTACTATCCATCATGACCACGACGATAGCTACTATTCTTTTAACAGATACCATTTGAGTAACCCACCAGAACCCACCAGAACGGGTGCAGCTTGAGATATCGATGTGTATATTCGTCACCCTCCAGCTCTATAAGAACAGGCTTAATATTTTGCATTGTCTCGTGTCTGGTAAACACTTATCGCTTGTAATCTCGTTTTATTCAGTTTCAATTTCATCTTCACTGGTTCATGGATAAGATCCACTTCCGCTCACTACCTACATATATCTACGTATTTATTTCGTGAGATATTCTGGCGTCATTACATAATTTTGTTAATTTTGAAGCCAGTTCTGATAGCGTTTTGTTATAATATTAAAACCATGTAAGTCAAGTGTGAATCATACATATCACGAGTAAGTAAGATTGAAGTAATCTCATACATATCACGAGTAAGTAAGATTGAAGTAATCCATTCCATTGCTATAATTATTCCTTTCATGTCGTATCAAGGTAAAATCAGACTTGGGTGTTTTAATTTCATTGGAGTCTGTGAGTCAGCAATGGCATAGTTTAGTTGGTCTCCGCCTGATTCAATCAGATTTTTATGGTGCGTCTTTCGTGACAAGATCATACTCGTAGTTATAATCAGAATACATTATCACTTTCCTTTAATGACGAAAATTTGATATATAATCTGACATATACCCGCCTAGCAACCAAGCAAGTTCGATGGTATCGGTATGTTGCTCGGGTTCACTGACCGCTTTCATATCTGACTTCAACATTTTCCGAGAAATGATGTTAAAGCAAATTTATTCAAGCAATATTTTGACAATTGTACCAGGAATGTATGTTTTTGCTTAAAATAATTTAAAAAAAATACATTCTCTTATTAATATCTTTTTTTCCATTATTGAAGGGAAAATTTTGCTTCACATGCTTTTTAGCAATGTCCCGGTGATATTTAGTTTATGATGATTTTATTTGTTAAATTAACAAAGGGGATAGGACACAAGTTTTGCCACCTTATGAAGTCTTCTCCCATTAATACAATAAATTCACATAGTATAAGATCATTCTGAGCATGCATATAATACATATAGAAAATATATTGTAAATAATGTAATAAACGAATTAATAACAAAAAATAAAAGTTGTGTTGGATGGATGCGAGGTTGGAGAGTAGATAATTATCGAGTAATTATACTAACTACAAGGAATCTTTTTGAAGATTTAATAAAATTGAAAACGTGTTTGAAGATATTAATATTTTCTTCGTATGTTAAGTCATCGGACCCGCGGGTTAGTAGATTCAGATCGCTTGTCTGTACCCAATTTAAATTATTCATCATATTAAGTCTTATTTCGGTATACTTAGGACAAGTAAAAAAAATAATGGAATGCATCTTCCCGTGGGGCTCCACATGAACAAGCAGCATCATTTACTATATTGACCTTTGATAGAGCATAATTTAGAAATGAATACGAGTTACGAAGTTGAGTTAATATTAATATTAATATTAATATTGATAATATTACGTTTTCTGGGACCATAATAAAAATGTTTCGGGATACGTTTTGTATTATCTGACTGTTCCTTTCGAATGGCTTTTTTAAATTTAGTTAATGTGTCAAGATTACGATCAGATTGATCTAGCCTGTTCCAGAGTTTAACAGTAGATGGAATAAAAGATTCAGTTGTGATCGAGAGTCTACAAAAAGGTATTATTAAATCCGAACCGTTTCTTAAGGGGTAAATAGTTGAGCTTTGTACAGTAGGAGGAATAAATTCTCTAAGATCATTTGGTGCATGTCGTTCTTTATATTATAAAATGATTGGAGTTTCCTATTATGTCTTCTACTAGAGAGAGTAGACCATCCTGTTTCTGAGTACAATTTATCTGTTTTTGTAAAAATTGGTAAACCGGTTACAATCCTTGCAGCATCTAGATGCAATTGTTCAAGTTTGGTTGAATTACACAATCCACAATTATCCCATATTTCACAGGCATATTCAAAAATTGGGCGGATATATACGAAGTACAGTTTTTCTAGATTTTGTCTACTTAACCTACATTTTAATTTTCGCAATATACCTAAATGTCTTGATATGTTGAAGATTATATTTTCAATATGGTTATTCCATTTAGCATCACTTGACAAGGTTACACCCAAGTGTTTATGACACATTGTTATAGGGATATTGTTTCCATTAAATGAGAAATTAAAGTTATATCTAACATATGTATTGGAAAATAACATAATCTCAGTTTTGTCTGGATTAAAAGACATTAACCATTTTGAGGACCAGGTATTTAGTTCACACAAGTCATGATTTATAGCATTTTCAATTTCATTAACATTTTGACTTGAATAACCTAAAGAAGTATCATCTGCAAAGAGTCTACTCAGAGAGAGGAGCTTATCTTCAATATTATTTATATAAATTAAAAATAGCAATGGTCCTAATACCGAGCCTTGGGGGACCCCAATAGAGACTTCACAAACAGTTGATGATGGTGCCCTGTTAATCACTTTTTGTTTTCTTTGATACAAGTAATTTCCAAACCATTTGATTAAAGGACCTTTTATACCATAAGAATTCATTTTATGTATTAAACCCCTGTGCCAAACTTTATGAAAAGCTTTGGAAAAGTCACAGAATAAAAAACAGCTAAATTCTTTTTTTTCTAGTGAATTGAGTATAGAGTTGTATAGTTCTAACAACTGTTGGATAGTAAAATGTTTCGAAAGAAAGCCAGACTGATACTCATATATAAGTTTGTTTCTAACAAGATAATTATAAACATTTTTATAGACTACTCTCTCCATAATTTTACTAACACAACTAATTAAAGATATTGGACGGTAATTTGAAGGCAAAGAGGCATCCCCTTTTTTAAGAATAGCTATCACGTGTGCAATTTTCCAGCTTGAAGGATACTGGCCTTGTCGTAAAGATTTGTTGAAGATAATTTGAAGTGGTTCGGCAATTTTTCTGGGGCTATTTTGAGCATTTTATGGCTAATTTTGTCGGGACCGGACGCTTTTTTTGGGTCTAATATTTGAATAATATCTACAATTTCACTAGCAGTCACAAAAATGTCGGTAATTGTGTCATTAGTTTTACTTTCGAAGGGGGGACTGGTGTATTTTCTTCCTCCAACTTAGATACTAAGCTAAAATATTTATTTAATAATTCACATTTTTTGTCTTCATCATATACTAAAATATTTATTTAATAATTCACATTTTTTGTCTTCATCATATACCATTTCATCTAGATATTCATCATTAATTGTGTTTCGAAGCGGAGGGATACAGTTACTTCCCTTGTTAGATTTAATCAGCATTTTCATTATTTTCCAGTAAGTTTTAGGGTCCGTCGAATTATCTAATAATATATTGTCTAAGTTACTTTCAAAATTGTCTTTTGCTTTCTTTTTCATATTATTGACCTTATTTCTTTGTTTTTTATATTTTAAAGTATCGTTTTCCCTCCCAAATTCTAGAACTTTTTTTCTTAGGCGATCGCGTAGTCGAATTTCTTTTCTAATTAATTTCGTTATTAAACCATGGTTTGTCATAATCCCGTACAGTTATAGTTTTCGTTGGAATACTCTGCCTTGATATGTCCAAAAATAATTTTGTAAATTCTTCAACCATGTCATCTACGTCGTTTAAAATGCCTATCTTTTCATTCCAATTAATTTCGTTCATTTTATTATTAAAGAGTTCTAAATCTATATTTTCATACTGCCAAATTTCTCTGGTAAATGAACACGAAGTCGATTTTGGACATTTGAGAAAAGCAACTGCTGCATCGTGATCACTAATTTCTGATGGCAACGTAAATACATCAGAATAAAGTGGGGTCATGGTATCGGAAATTATAATCGGGTTTAATAAATTATTTGATTTTGTTGGTTTTACTATCACATTTCTAAGATTAAACGTGGTCATCAAGTCGACCAGCTTGTTATTATTTACATTAAAAAGATTAGAATTCAAGTCGCCCGAAATCACGATGTTTACCTTTATCTGATGAGCTAATTCAATAGCATGCGTTAATCGTGACCAATACTCGTTGTCGGTCCACTGTGGACGGTGTGTATTGCATAAAAGAAATGATTGACCCTTCGCGTGAATCTGAACCCAAAAACTTTCGTCTAAATTATTCTCCAGTTGGATTATCCTTGAAATGTTTACATTTTCTTTCGTATAAATCAGAAGCCCCCAACCCGTTTGATTCTGTCTGTCGCGGCTTTGAATATTTTTTGTGAAGGAATATAATTCAATATCGTCATTCTGAATACTGTTATCAAGGTGTGACTCAGTTATTACTAAAATATCAAATTCATCTGCAAAATGCTGGACGAAATTTTTTTGTTTCTTATACTACGTATATTTATATTACACAAGGAAATGGAATTGTCGTTTAAACTATTGTCTAAGTTAGGCGGTGAACTCGATATGTCAGTTACCGGACCAGGATTTAGTTCGACATTTCCGATCATTAAAATCAAGTGAAGAACGAATAAAATAAAGACAATATTTACATTTGGATTTAAACTCTGGAGCACAAGGAGAGACACGAACAAAAAAGAACACCGTAAGTTTGTTAATAAGATATTTCTATAAGAATCGGCTTATACAAGCACGCATTTTCTACTTGAGATCCTTGAACAGTTATAAAACATGCCTATGGCTGATCTGTAAGCTTCTAATGAATTACCCATTGGGTTTCAGAAGAAGATAAATACATAGACAGCTAGTCATATTTTATATATCGTAAAGTAAGAACCTCCTCGCATCCACAAAAACACAAGTATATGTACAGGTAAGTATAAAACAAATATACAACATTGATAAGAATTGGGATGAACAATGAACAAAAAAGTATAATAAAAAAGAATATGTACACAGTTACATATTCGGATGTCATATATTGGATTGATTTCAGGCAAGGCTGAAAAACATAGGAAAATATTTCATAATTATATTTGTTATTCCTAAAGGGCGAATATAAATATTTACTGGATAAGGAACAATTAAGAAAAAAAATGGGACAAAGTGAAAAATGAAATGCTTCTGGTGTGTTTATGATGAAATTAAATTTGTATAGAGATATTGTAATGCTTAGTATATTATGTGAATGCTTTATGAAGAAGAAAACAAAAACAAAAACAAAAAAACAAGAAACAAAAAACAAAAAACTTCTCAGATAGCAGCAGATGAAATTTGAGGATAAATAAAAGGTTTCTAAGTAGGTTAAAAGGGTATTTGACGCAGCTTTGGTTACCAACATAATAACAACAACAACAAATACAAATTCCGGCAACAGCATATTTATTCATTGATTACTGTATTCCTCAAATATTCCTCAACTCACATATATATATATACACATTAATTTCATGATTTATTATTGGAGTTATTGGACAGTTTTAATTAGCAAAAGCGAAGGCATTACTGAATAAAAACAACTCTACTAACTTTATATATCGACAACGGACAAAGACATCACAAAATTATACATGATTGATACAATGTATATTTTCCGACTTACAACAATGCATTTATACCAGCTATACATGTTTGAGAAAAAAGATAAAGTAGAAGAAATATGTAAGGTTGATGCATTAGTGACAATTATACTCCGAAAAGGGGAGGGACACGTATATTGGGTAAATGAGAAATATGCAGCAATTGCACATGTATCTAGGTCACGAATTTGTTCTGCAAACATATTTACACTTGTATTTACTCATGATTTACTAAAATGAGCATTCCTTTTCTTCTTGTTCTACAATAATTGAAGGATTTTTTTGTAGAAATTAACAAAAAGCAAGAACCCCCCCCCCAAAAAAAAAAAGGAACAACTACATAATAACTACGAATTACACCCATCGAATGCACTTACGTAACTATTTTCGAAATTTGCATTATGAGATCAGTTACATCGTATTACTTTGATATTTTTTTTTTTCAATTTTAATGTCCAAAAATCTCGTGTTTTTCAAATACTTTCAGCAATGAAAACTTGCAGTGGTGTTTTACCTATGATGATCACAGGAACAAAATGATATTAACCGTCTCCAGTAACTTAAACCATCTAATAATATGTAGTTTATATATTTGAAAATACATAGACATAAGTAGAGTTTGGCGGCATATTTAAGACAAAAAACAAAAACACAAAACTAAAAAGATATGCAACACATTACCCGAAAAATAAATATGGGGTGAACTCTGGTGTTCGCTATGATACCCTCCGTTTCACTCATATAGTCAAACTCTACATAAGCCTTGTTGGTGATAGAGGAAAGCACATTCTAATGCAATTGTAATGTAACGCGTATTTTCATTGGCTCTCGAGGGCCGTCAAATCTGCCGTTGACAGGCCTGAAGGAATCATTCTATATTCCTACGCCAAATGCACTTGTTTGTAAACAATATGGCTGACCCAGATGCCGAAGCGGCAGCAGACGACATCCTTCCTGTTCAGATTGAACATAGGTTCAATAAACTAAGTACATTCCATTGTACACAGCTTATCCCCAGTCCCTTTCTTTCTGTTTTTCTGCATAGATTTGTTTATTCCAAACATAAAAGTACACTTCAAAGTTTTTCTCCCAATTTCAGTTTTGAAAATGAAAATATAAAAATTATCTCAATATTTGGATACAACAAGTCCTACAAATGGTCATGATCAATGCCTAGATAAATGAATTGTCTGTTTCTATTTTCATTTTACAAAAAAAAAAAGAGCTATGCAGTGCAAAAAAAAAATGCATCATATTCTTCCGTACGATGTTCATCCCCAGTTCACGGTAGTTGTGCATTGATGTTTTCTCCCGTTGCTTGCAATGTTAGTATGGACACATATTCTACGATGAATTACAGAAAAGTAATGACTAAATTAAACGAAAATAATGTTACCTATAGATCTAGTATGTTATACAAACTATGACTTCCATGAATTATTTTGATTCTAGTAGAAACAATCGAACATATTTTGAATGGAAGTCCGCTACGCGTCGCCGGTAAAACGGCATTTGCGACCGTCAAATCCACAATTGACACCTCCAACTCTTCAAATACAGTACTGTTATTCCTTAATTTTACATAAAAGAGAAAATATTCATTACCATTTTAAAAATGGATATTGCGTAGCGAGCAGTCAGTTGGTGATGACCGTAGATTTTCTTTTGCGATGGCTTCAACATATGAGCAACATAGCCTTGTTTGAGTAGTATTTGCCTCGACAGCTGATCCCTGTCCAGAAGCACACTGTAATGGGCACAATCCTTGGAATTACGGTATACAATTGTTGTTGCTGGAATATTGCAATTGGTGACTGTGATAAGTTGAATACTGGAAAAGTTAAATCATCACGTTTGGTCCGGAGGTTTGTTTTTAATCTTCCTTCGCTGTCAATTTTTATGCAAGGGTCACGATGGGAAGCAGACTTATGAGTGTCGGTAGTGTCTTTTACTTCAAGCTCAATTGGGTAGATGAGATATCGAATCAAGAATTGTAGCTGGAATTATCCAGTAGGTATTTTTCTGAACCTGTAGACATTAAAAAGGCATTTCAGCGTTTGAAATATCATGCACGAATGGATCATTGAGCGAAGTTAACCTATCCTCAGGTAGAGAGCTTTAACTCGTCTGATCTCGTTTTTAATCAACAAAAACAAACGCCATTAAACCATGAGGCATGTTATATGTCTTACTGCTGAAATCAGGATGGAATCACAAAAATAGAAACAAATAAATGACAGCTAGAGCTACACGGTTCATAGAGAAGCCACAATATAGTAATATATCATGGAGATATAGTTACAACGACAGACTGTCAAATAAGCTTGAAATCCGATACGGACCTGACTATATACTAGTATAATGGTTTTATGTGAAAGTGGTGTTTATACTTATGAATCCAAGTACACACTTTTCGTGTGAATACAAAAACGACCACTGACGACAGTGAAGCAAGGTCATCTGAAATTATAATGAATCAAATAACTAAATATCAAAATGGTGGTAAGCATACAGAAAGAGAACAAAAACATTCTCACCTTAACCAAAAAGTAACAAAACACACATTAACTTGTCGAAGATGAATGTTTAAATCAATAAAAGAATAATTGATACTGACATGAGCATATTTAATTGTATATCAAATGTAAAATGTTTGCGTGATGTTTTCGTTATTTTCATGGGTGAGTCATTTATAGAAAACAGAAAAAAATAATATATGCGCGAACTGTATCACCGTAGTGTGATGTTGTTCGTTGCTTTCGAATATGGTACAATTCTGCTCTCGCATGCTCTGTCATTTCGCCCAAAATGTCTTCTTCCTTGCACCCACTGGACTTATTTGCTGGTGTATTTGTTATATATGTTGTTTATGTATTTCCAAACATGTTGTATAAGAGACTTAAATAAAACAGGTATTTTTCATTTACTCATTTAGTAATTTGATCTCCTCCCATACAGATTACACAAATACATTAATTTGAATGTTCGAGATAAGATGTCAAGCGATATAGATATATTCAAATTAGAGAATCTTTCTTGACTTGAGTAAATCTTTTAGTATTAGAATGTGAAATGCTGTCATACAATGAGGACTTGTTTACTCGTGTATGCTATTTTAAAATGTGTTGGGTTTTTTTCTTCCTCTTATAGACTTTTAAATTAGTTGGCTTTCCATTTTCTGGAATGTGAGAAAACATGATAATAGTTATTTCTGGAATGTGAGAGTACATGATAATAGTTATTTCTGGAATGTGAGAGTACATGATAATAGTTATTTCTGGAATGTGAGAGTACATGATAATAGTTATTTCTGGAATGTGAGAGTACATGATAATAGTTATTTCTGGAATGTGAGAGTACATGATAATAGTTATTTCTGGAATGTGAGAGTACATGATAGTAGTTATTTCTGGAATGTGAGAGTACATGATAATAGTTATTTCTGGAATGTGAGAGTACATGATAATAGTTATTTCTGGAATGTGAGAGTACATGATAATAGTTATTTCTGGAATGTGAGAGTACATGATAATAGTTATTTCCGGAATGTGAGAGTACATGATAATAGTTATTTCCGGAATGCGCAATGCGCAATAAAATATATATTTACCTGTTTATTACTTTAAAATATGTATATTGAGTTTTATTTTATTTCTCACGTACAAATACATGTACTTGTGTTAATTATGTTTTACAAAAACACATATAGTTGGGCCCAACTCAATACCGTATCTAATTTAATCAAATACGTTCAGTTGAACGTTTTCTGGGGGATGAATGCTGTTACAGACCGAGGTTCGTTCCATTCGGACACACTATCCTGAATCGAGCCTACCAGTTTTTGTTCTTGCTTATTAATGCTGCGCGCTTAGCGGAGAAGCAGCAAAGACACATTTTATGGTCTTTAGTTTGAACCGGCCAGGCCCTGACTTCAATAGCAATCGGAGCGACACTTTAACCAGTACACAATCGATGCGGTCTGTAATTAACTGGAAAGTCTAAATTTTACAAGATTAAATAAACTTAAATCAATTATGTCATTAAAAAATGTTTTCCTGTTCAATTAAGATTCGCGATGTAATGACTGATGCATTATAATATTACACCTTGCACACACTGGACTAATTTTTTGTCAATTTACTATTGTAGAAATGAATTTAAATGCTATAAGCGATGTTGTCATGTGATAGTTTACTATCATGCACTATAATTTACTATAACATTAAAGTCAAATAGAACAATTTTAATGAGAAATTCATATTTATTACATAACAAAATTATTATTTATTATTTTTAAAGTGATGTTGTACTCCATTTAGACTTTCTGTTTATGATCTTGTTTTATCCTGTTTCGGCGAATGAAAATTACTGCACCAAAACACATGCCAACATAACGCCTTAGCACGATGACGTTATCTGGTGAATATATAAATACATTTTTCGTACTCGCAATGTGATGCAATTTTGTATGTTTATTGGAAAAAAAAACGTATGTAGGTTAAGTTAGGACTTAATTTAATACGACGTCGAGATCACCACCAAAAGGTGGGAATTATGTTTGTGATATTTGTATCTTTTCGGTTGTGTGATGAAACAAAAAGAATCCTACTTTTTGTCAAGACAACATTGTCTCATATACATGTGTAGAACGTCTATAATTATCTAGTGATACTACATCATCTAAATAGCGGAAGCTGGAATTATGCATTATTTTCTTCACCTGTAGACATTTGATTTCAGACAATAATAAGGCATTCATTTAAGCGTTTGGAAGATCACACAAGAATGGTGTATTGAGCCAACTTAGCTTAAGTAGTGAGTTTTTACTCATCTAAATTCGCTTTTAATTAAAAAACAAAAACAAAACACAAACAAAAACAAAAACAAAAACACCATTAAACCATGGGTCGAGTTAATGTTGAAATCAGGATGGAATCACCAAAACAGACATTTAAAAGACATGATAACATTACTTACTTGTGAAGGCTAGAGATACAGGGTTCATGGAGAAGACAAAACAGACATTTAAAAGACATGATAACATTACTTACTTGTGAAGGCTAGAGATACAGGGTTCATGGAGAAG
>MJUT01053124.1:0-10956 GCA_002080005.1 Gigantidas platifrons | reverse complement strand
TAGTTATATTTTTATAATGCTAGCTCACCGAAACAACAGTCTACCGACATACATCTCGCCCCACGAAGACACATTATTCTGATTGCGAACCAACCAGTATTTGCTGTCTCTTTAATGCTGTGTGCTTAGCAGAGAAGCAACAAATACCAATTCCATAGTGTTTGATTTGACCAGATCGGGGTTCGAATAGACGATCTGTCGTACTCGAGGCGTGCATGCTAACCATATATTACACCACCGATGTGGCAATTAAAATGTACGTTCATATACACAGTTGACCTACGTGGAATATGTTTTTCGTTATGCAACAACCAAGCAATCAATCATTATATATGCGATTCCAATAAAAAAATACATAATAATATTAAATCGCAATGGACTGTTCCATTTTTAGGGATATATAATTATGCTTGAAAATATTAACAAAAATAAATATAAGGAAAAACACCAAATTTTGGAAAGATCACACAGAAATAGAGCGAAAATAATACATTACTAAATTCGTTGGAATCGAAATGCAGGTTCTGGTTTATGTTTTTTTTTTATTTCGTGTTTTAAATATTTGCAAGAAACAGTTTGAAATAATGATACCTATCTTGCCACCCAGTCCTGTAGACATTAAGTCCTGGTCTTGGTTAAGACATTCAACTAGTTCCTCTGCAAGACTAATTTGCTTGCATTTTCGTAGAGCTTTGTAGATGAATCTGTAAGGCAATGTTCTCATCTCATCTACTGTCTCTATGAAAAACTTTAAAAGTTGCCAGCGCTGATTTTCAATAGAGCATTTCTTGTTGTGCAATTTTATTGTCTTTGCATGAAATCCTAAACTGACTCCGAAAGACACATTATCTTTTATTGGTGCAGGAACCAATTTGTCCACAATAAATCTTCGTATGGTATCTACAAAATATCATACATATTATATCAAACAAATTGTCATAATATGTTCATGGCAAGATTGTCAGTGACATCCGGTTGGTCGGTGGTTTTCTCCTGGTATTCCGGTTTCCACCATCAATAGAACTGACAGTCACGATATAACATAAATATTATTGAAAGTGGCGTTAAACACCATAACCCTAACAATAACCCTAAATTAATTTAACAGAGTGAGAATTTTAAAGATACGGGCACTAACCACTACGACGGCACTACAGATGAAAGATTTCAAAAATATTGAATTTCTTTTCGGTATATTGTCAAACCTCGTTATCTTGAACATGTATAAGTCGTTTATGTTGAGATATCTGGAAGTAAGAATTTGTCATTTCATGGTAGTATATAACTAAATTTGATCATTATAGGATTAAACGTTTCTTTTCAGAAGTTCATGTATGTGTAAACAAAATAGTGCGATGCACTCACAAACTGATATTCGTCCAATCAAAGGACGTTTATGTAAAGTTTGTGAGTGCATCGGTACCGTTTACACATGCATACACTCCTGAAAAGAACCGGTTAATCCTTATAATTCTTCAATGATAATCCTTCCCCTATTGTGTCATTTTTCATGGAGACCCTCACCATTACCACGTGACCATTGCATTCAAGAATTATGTATCGTGGAGTAATATATGTTTACATAACACAGGTCTAAGGGCGGTCAGTCAAAATTTGTGTGTGCATGAATATAACAAACAAACTTTTAATTTAAATTATTAAACTGATTTAAGGCTTGCTTTCAATGTTATATGTCGACGGCCGACATATTATTTACACTGGTTACACAAAAAAGTAGTTCCGGCACTCAAAAGTACATCGAGTTATGGAAAGATAAAAATAAAACAAGCTATAGTGCTCTTGTCTAATCAAAAGGCATGCAAACTATATTCATTAATTCTATAAGAATTATATAACTTTGTCGCAATCATAAGGATGTTCGTTTGTATATTTATATTTTGCTTAGGCTTTAATAGATTTTGGTGACCTAATTTATCCTGCAGCTTTGATTTTCAGAACTAATAAATTGGTAAAATAAATATAGATTCTAACATGACCTCACTCTTTTCCTTTGCTTAAAAAACAGAATTATTTCTTCGTATTATCTCATTAGCACATGCGCCGGTGAATGTGACCGACTTTTCCATTTACAGCATAAATTGTAACCCGAATAATGCCGATAGAGGGCGCAGTATTATTCGAGTTGCATAAATTGTGTGCGACATTTTCCGCAAGCGTAAATATAAATTACCGTCTTCCAATCAAAGTATATTACCGTATTTGTACTCTTAGACATATCAGAATCGTAATAAATCATGGAAGCCAGAATGTGTTTTGTGTTTTAACATGGATTGGCGGATATTAATAAATTTCATCCCTCGCTTCTGGCTCGGGATAAAATACTAATATCCGCCAATCCATGTTAAAACTCCTAACACATTCTGGATTCCATGATTTATTTCTTAATTATTACATTGCATTTTTCATATCATACCCTTTATCAGTCGTATGTCATGATATCAGCCCGAGAGCCGATAGGCTCAAGGGATGATATATAAACGAGGGCTGATAAAGGGTATGATATGAAAAATGACATGTTATGATGTGTTGATCGTATACTTCGACAGAGGAAATAACTAATTTGTACCAAAATGTTTAGTCATTTTTGGCTAGAATTAAAAACAAATTTATAGAACAAGAAATTTATTGTTTTTATATGCAAATCCAATAAATGCACCTTTTTTTAGCACTTTCAATATCATAAGAGAGAAAACTGACAGTTAATAATTTTCTGTGCAAATATTCAATAAAACAGTTTAGTTCGCCTTGTTTGTAAACACCGTTTTCCGGAAATTCACGAACATTGACGTACGCGACGGAAAGGCATGATATAACATTTCGGAAGCAGTAAATAAACTTGCTTTATCATCCCGCTTTGGCCATTCTTGTGAAACTGAGTGAAATAAATATTATTATTTTCTCCTTTGATACTCTCATATGAAAATAAATACATGTGCATAGTCTTTTCTATAATAAGATAAAACAAGAATGAATAGAGTGAGTGACTCGCTACAACTTAACGAACATATTTTATTAATTATAACAATCATATAAATGTATGTATGTACACAAACAATGTTCATAAATTAAGCAGTCCTGTTAACTTATCTTGAAAACAGATTTTTCATTTATACCCCGAAATGGAAAGTAAACGTGACTTGTTGTAGCAAGATTCGATAAAGTATTTAATTACTGATTATTTTCATACCCAAACTCATCAGGCGTGAACATGACTTCACGAGAACACGTGTGGCGGGAACCATATACTTGTAATTGACTATATATGCAATTAACGTAATTAATCTAATAATGAAAATAAATACATTTCCTCTTATTATTCTAAACGAAACTCAAAGTCTTTACACAGGGAAAAATTTTAGCTTTATTTTCTACAAGTATATGATAATCATTGTTATTTAAACATGAACCTAAATAAAGCTTTTCTTGTACATGATTCGTGTAGAGCCACGGTAAGAAACGATAACAGTATAAGGCTCGCTTTTCTACCTATTTCTAAAGCTCGTACAACTAATTATATATTTTCCTACAATGTACGTATATTGTATATTTATATATTTATGTTTATAAATTAGGAGGCTAGTCCGACATCACGGTGGGTTACCATACACTATTTTATTCTGAGGGTTTGTGCGTATATCTGAACACAATTTTATATCCAAATGTCAGGAGGTAGCATGGAAAGGGGGTATACTGTTGACTGTCATCTGTGATCATATAGATTAACAACACGTGCAAGTGTGACTTTCTTGCTATCTCACCATATCCAGAAACTGACGGTACTTTTCCTCATAAATATTCATCATATTTAAATTAGATTTTGGTCACGTGACTGCAGTTTCAAGTTGGGTTTATTATTTATTAGATTTGTCAAACAATAGCACACAATACGGACATTCAATGTGTCCGTCAACGATTCGATAATTAAAAATTATTGGTGATTTCCGCAAAGTTCTTTCTTCTGCCAAAATTCAAATCATTTCGTTTTGTAACGATTTTAGCATTTTCTGTGCAGTTGTAAGCATGCAAAAATGATCATTTTGTGTTTAATGTTGGAATCCTGATTTTAGAAGCTAGAAGTATAAGGTTAGTCAACATAATTACATCTGTAATTGAGGGATCCAAATTGATCTCAGAAAGTATATTAAATTTTGTGTCAAACATCAAGAGTTTCATGTATTTCAGACATTTTTATATAGACTTTTAAGGCCAGAAAAGGGTTCACCACCTCGGATTTTCATTTTGTCCAGGATCCTCAAATATTCCATTGTATTCATTAACATTATTTCATTTAATTCAGCTTGATTCAATGTATGATTTTCAAGCTCAGGAAATAACATGCATGCAATTAGGAATGCTATCTTTTATATACATCATATGAAAATAACAGAAGTCCCAGCGTTGCCATCTTAGATATGCACATTAGCAAATAAGAATTTGTCTTTACATTGTGATAAAATATACATGGTCTTACAGATTGTTTTATACACACGATGAACGAGGGATGCCAGTCATAGTGCAGGTGTTGTCAAGCATTCAGAGTCTTTTCTTGACAAATTATTTTTGTTCTTTGATTTAATTTACATTTGTTGTTGTATTTTTGCGTATCATCGGTTGTATTCGAAAAATGTTTTATACATCCGCTATATTTTTGTATTCGGAAATTCCTTTTTACATCCGCTACATTTTTGCGTTCTGAAATTCTTTTTACACCCGCCATATTTTTGCATTCGGAATTTCCTTTATATATGTACATGCTATATTTTTGAATTCGGAAATTCTTTTTTAAATCCACTTTATTTTTGTATTCGGAAATTCATATCCAGAATTGGTGGGTACTTTACTCATTTGCATATCTACGATGGCAACGCCGGGACGTCTGCAATTTTCATATAATCTATATAGAAGATAATTTTTATAACTGCATGGATGTTAATTGCCGGAATTGAAAATGGGACTTTGAATTAAGCCAAATTAAATGAGATAAAAATAAATGAAAACCGTGAAATATTCGATGTTACTGGAGTGTATGAAAATCCGAGGCGACAAACCCTTACACTGGCATTAACAGTCTATGTACAATTTCTGAAATACATGAAACTGATGGAGTTCGACACCAAATTTACCAACGAATAATATTTTGTGGTCAACTTGCCGGAATTCATTTGGATTCCTGAACTCTGGATAAATTACTATTCACAAACATTATATTTCTAGCTTCTAAACTCGAGGCTCCCACATTAAATATAATATGATCATTTTTGCAAGCACGCAAGTTAAAAAAATGGCTAAATTTGAAAGAAAACAAAAAAACTATTTGTATATTAGCAGACGAAAAACTTTGCGGAAGTCAACAATAACATGTTAATTATTGGGGCGTTGACGGAAGCAATCAATTTCCGTGTTATATAAGCAATTATTTGAGAATTCTGAGGAGCAATCCATCTTGCTTGAAACTGCAGTCACGTGATCAAAATCTAATTTAAATATGATGAATATTTATGAGGAAAGTACCATCAATTTCTGGATATGTCCCTTTTCCTTCCTGCTATATTTCTGTATTCGAGAATTCCATTTTCACCCTTTACATTATTGCATTCGAAAATCCCTTTATACACCCTCTATATTTTTTATTCGGAAATTCCTGTTTATCCTCGACTTCTTGCTTTTTGTTCAGCACCCCATCAACATATTGATGATAACGTGCCAGACACTGATGTCACTATGCCGCGCGTGCATGGGTCTAATTTATATATTTAGCCAAATATATACAAGAGATAAAATTTCAGAAGTTGTTTTCGGGAACTTTTCCTCTTTTGTTTTTCCAAGTGTGGTGTGTAGATGTTGAAATGTAATTCGAGAACAGATATTGAGATCTGCTGTCGGAAACTGTCTAGTGTAGTGCATTGTACTGCAGCTACATGCAGGAGGTTCCGTTGTGCTATTGTTCTTGGAAAATAATGAGTACTTGTAAGAATCGTTAGTGGTTTGTATTTGTCTGTAAGAATAACTGTGTGGATATTGTCTTGTTCTGGGATCAAATTGAGTAAGCACATTTGTTGGGTATATGGCTACAAGGTGGTGTATGATTTTGTAGAGGAAGATGATGCGTGTTCTTATTCGCCTTTTCTCTAAAGTTGACCACTTGAGTGTTTGTAGCATTTCAGTAACTGAGCTCTTATTGTGGCATCTGTTGCAGGTGTACCTAGCTGCTCTGCGCTGGACCATCTCAAGTTGGTGTATGAGGGTCTCAGACGCAGCTGCTGTATTCTAGATTTGGTCTTACGAGTGATGCATAAGCTTGTTATTTTACTGTTTTTGAATTGAACCTTATGTTTCTCTAAACAAAGTGTAACTTTTGTGTGGCTGATGCTGTGTTGTTATTGACATGTTTGTTCCATTTCAAGTCTGTTTGTATTGCTACTCCGAGATATTTTGTGGATGTTTCTTTTTGCATTACATGTTGGTGAAGTGCATAGTCAAATTGCATTGGGTTTTGTTTAGTTTTAACTTGAAGGACTGAGCACCTGTCTGGATGGAACGACAAGAACCAATTCTTTTCCCATTTTGCTGCTGATGTAAGGTCCTCTTGCAACTTTTGTGTGTCTTCTTTAATTCGTATTGTTTTGTACATAATACAGTCATATGCAAATAATCTTAGAGTGCTGTGTTGGATGTATTGACTGAAGTCATTTATATACATAAGGAACAACATGTCATCTAAAACTGTTTCTTGGGGAACACCAGATATTACATGAATGTTTTGTTCTGATTGCACACCATCAGTAATGACTGTGTGTGTGCGAAATGTGAGAACATCTTCTATTCATTTCAAGGTGTTGTATTCAATGCGTACTAGTTAAGTTTGGAGAGTAGTCTTTTGTAAAGTACTTTGTCACATGCTTTGGCAAAGTCCATCATAATTATATCAGCTTGGATGTTGGTGTTGTTTTTTTTTCTTGGAAGTTCTTGAATAAATGACACTAACTGAGTTTCACATGATATTGATTATTGAAATCCACGTTGAAGGCCGTACAGAATGTTGTTATTTTCTAAGTGGCTTAGTGGTCAATCATACTACTGGCTATAATATGTTCCATGATTTTACACAGTATACAAGTTAATGAAATCGGTCTATAGGTTATTGCATTGTGTTTATCACCTTTTTTGAAGATAGGACAGACATTCGCGTGTTTCTAGACCACTGGAATTTTAGGTGTGTCTGCTACTTCTTAAAGATATGTGTTATTGCAGTAAAGATGTCACAACTAAGCTCTTTCGGTAGTTTTCCACAGATTTGATCTGGGCCAGTTTCTTTGCTTGGATTGATCTTATCCATTAATTTTCTGACACCTTGATTTGAAATAGTGATGTCTTTCGTTTTTAGATAGTTTGATTTTCCTTTGACCGGTATTGATTCGCTTGTTGTTTCTTCAGAGAAGGCTTTATGAACTGGTTATTTAGGATATTTGCTTTGTCTGTGGCATTGTCTGTTAGTTTCCCATCCTTTCTACGTGCGACAATGCCTGTGTTGTCGTTTTTTTTATCCTTTTGATATATGTGAACAAGTTCTTTGGTTGTCATCTGGTTCTTCTATTGGTAGATCAAATGTTCTTAATGTAATTCCTGTAGACATTACAAATTTCTCTTTGTAATGTTCATTTCAAGCTTTTGTGTTTTTTTTCATATGTTCTAAACTATCTTTCCTTTTTCTATGTAGTCATAATTTCTAAGGTGTTATCAACCCAGGGTAGTATCATCTTGCTTGTGATTGTCTTCTGGGGGATGTTTTTCTTGACTGATTTAAGTAGTAGTCTATCTGTAAATGTATTGCAAAGAACATTTGTAGATGAACTGTGGTAATGATCTTTACTTTCTTGTGTGTGTTTGTTTACATCTTGTCTGATGTTTTGTCAGTTAGCTTTTTTATGCTGATAGGTTTTCCTGTTTATTTTCTTATTTCGCTTCAAAGATAGTGGGAATTCTGCATAGACGATATCGTGGTCTGCATTCACGATAGGAGGCATAGTCTCAATTTTGTTCAATATACTTGGTATATTGGTAAATATGAGATCAAGTGTTCGGTCTCCCCTTGTGGGCTTCTTGACAATCTGCTCAAATGAGTGTTCATTTGTGGTATCAAGAAGTTGGTTCGGAAGTTTAATATCTGGTTTGCAAGGAATGGTGCATGGGATATGCAAGTTTATGTGGCCAAGTCGCCACTAAGGATAATTGTTGATTTTGCATTTTTGTGTATACGATCTAGTGATATATCAAGTTGTTCTATGGATGCACCATTATCAGATGGAGGTCGATAATAGATTCCTACAATTAGTTTCGTGGTATTTATCATGTTTATTTGTTTCCATATAGATACAGCGTCAGTTTGTAATTTTCTTATTTCTTTGGAAAGTAAGTTTGTTGTTACTGCTACAAGTACACCTTATGACTAAGACTTTTAATGCTTGGAGGTCTGTCTTTCCTATATATATACAGTGTAATCTGCCATGGGGAAAGATTTGGATGCTATACTATGTCTTGGCTGACTTGGTGGTGAAATGGTAAGTCTATTCGCCTCGAGTGCAGTAGATCGAGATATTTGCTGGTTCTCAGCTACGTCCACAGTAAGAAGGGTAAGAGCAAATATAGACTACCTCAAATTCAAGATAATGTGTACAAATGGAGCGACATGTATGTCTATGTATATTTGTTTACTCACTCACACGAATAAGATTATCGAAACACTCGATATAACTGTACAATACACAGCATGTTAAAAGTCGTACACTTGATGAAAGATTGTATCATCTGAGAATTTATGTAAAATATATAAATTGGGGGGGGGGGTCGGCTTTCCAATGGTCGACATCGACATTTAAGAATTATAAATGGGAATGTTTGGTACGTTATTTCTAATGTAAATGTTGAATGATTTTCAAGATGCAATTACAAATTGTGGCGTTTGACTTTGTGCATAAATTACAATTTACTTGCTTTTATTTACTTCCATTTTTAAGATACCTTTTAAATCATTTTGAATTTCAAGGGAAAAACTTATGGAAACATATAAAATTATATGGAAGCAAAATTTGAATTCAACACTTGTTATTTGTGTAAAATTTGCTTTTATTGAAAAGTTAGATAAACTTATTACAAACAAAGTGTGTTGGTACAAGTCAGATCAAGCCTGTTTATGTGAACCAGTATCACTACAAGTCGCGATAGCGACGAGTGGTGATGCGGTGACTTCGCGAGACAGGCGAGACCTGCAACGATACAAATTCTAAACAACAAACAAGGGTTGTATCAACACACTATATATGTAATTGGTATTTATCGTCACTTTCAGCTCTGTTTAAGCTGTATCACGACTATCAGATTTGTGGGACAGTTATAACGAACTTGCCGGTTATTTCAAACTTTTTGTGTTCGTCTTATCTATTTCTCTTACCATTTGGTCCTAGAATGCTGAATATTTTTGCTGAATATAGTATTTTCATATCATACTTGAAATTGAGGGCTGCTTTGACCTGCAGGTAAAAATATTGAAAATAAAATATTTATACTGACCTTGAGAGTTCACTTTTCGTTTTGTTGATATTGGTGGAATGGTTGACCACCACTGTAAAAACTTTCATTTAATAATAATATATGAAATTACGACTTTAAGGGGAAAGAACATTTGTCATTTACATGTATATAATTGTATTGCTAAAAGATAATACTGAATATTCTCTTAGTAGTTTTTGAACCACATATATCATACCAGTAACACCTACATCCGGATTATATCTCTCAGTTGATACGGTATACCAGAGCTTGAGTTTCCTATCGTAATTCCTTTGATGAAGTTTGCTGCTAACAAGGAAACTACTGGGTCCTATTGGCTAAGCTGTAGTCATCATTTCAAAAGATTTGCGGTTGCCATCATGACTTGGTTAACTGCTATGAGATATGTGTGTCACAAATGACCAATGATATGTTCCACTTGTCTTAATTATAATCCTTATCCTTATTCATGACTTATCAGCAGGTTTGTAACAGTAACACGACAAGTGTCACTAGTGGAGCAGGAATAACCTACCCTTTCGGAGCACATAATTCACCCGTGATTCTAGCGGCGTTCGTGTTGCTAAATCTTACGTTTTCTGACTAGTGCTTTGTGGATCATTTTTTGGCCTTTTGTCTTTTTTTCTTTTGGATATGTTTTCCTTTCAATCCATATAAAATCACATTTCCATATATAGCTGGTTCTTAAGGAAATTGTTTGACATCTTTGTAATCTACAGGGTATGTCAATCCTTGCGGCCAAGGGCTTGTGTCACACATAACCTGTGCTATTCATAATTTGTGCAAGCTTGAAATTACATATTACAATGATGCTTCATTTTGCAACGAAAGATTGAAGTGATTGTCAGTAATTCCAACACTATCTACACAACGAACAATCACTTGTCTCCTCAAATAACTGAACATGAAAAGACTACTACATATGATGTTGGAAATTCTGCTCCTTGCTTCGGACAGGCACAAAAATGAGGCGGAGTTAAACCGATTAATGTGATTATAATGGAAAAAAAAGTTTTTCATCTTTCTTACTGCAGTCTGCAGTATTTTGTACATCATTGTTTGCCCTTTTGGTAATTGAGTTGTCTGTCTTTCTTCCGACTACGGTTTTTTTAATTACACCTTCAGTAACTTCAAACGTTTCTTACATTTACATTTTGAACTTTCAGAGCGCAAGATATCAAAATACAAATATGATCAAGCTTGTTTTTAACATACTGACCGCTTCATAAAAACACTCCTCGACACCAAATCCAGTGTGTGCAGAAGTCTCCATGTATGGCATGTTGTAGGTTTTACAAACCTGATATATTTGTTCCAATGTCACAGGTGTGGTCTGACAGTTTCTTAAATCTGGAACGGAAATGAATT
>MJUT01053123.1:0-10879 GCA_002080005.1 Gigantidas platifrons | reverse complement strand
GCATATTATTTGAGACATCTCTTTTTAATATATTTTGCTTTGTTTGTCATAGGGTGGGACAACACCGTGTATTATGCAGATTTTGTCTAAGTGGGCTCCATTGTACGAACGATCACAAATTATAGCTACTGCCGCATCAGGTAAGACTAATAATATTAAATATATGTAAATAAAATGGTGATTACAAATACTAGTATATCAAATAGGAAATGCTGATGCTTACACGTTTATTCTCCGATGGATAAAGCGAGAACGTTTAAGAGTCACACTGTGGGTTTCGTGTTGCTCAATCTGAATATTTCTATGTAGCATTTTGCAGATCATTGTTCGTCTTTTTGTCCTGTTTCATTTGACCACTGTATTGTCTGTCCTTCGACTGACGGCTTCTGGTTAACCCTTTGGTATTTTCTAACATTTGGCCACAGTATTGTCTGTCCATCTTCGACTTACGGCTTCTGATTAACCCTTTGGTATTTTCTAATACTTGGCCACTGTATTGTCTGTCCTTCTTCGAATCACGGCTTCTGATTAACCCTTTGGTATTTTCTAACACTTGGCCACTGTATTGTCTGTCCTTCTTCGAATCACGGCTTCTGATTAACCCTTTGGTATTTTCTAAGATTTGGCCACTGTATTGTCTGTCCTTCTTCGACTCACGGCTTCTGATTAACCCTTTGGTATTTTCTAGCATTTGTCCACAGTATTGTCTGTCCTTCTTCGACTCACGGTTTCTGATTAACCCTTTGGTATTTTCTAACATTTGGCCACTGTATTGTCTGTCCTTCTTCGACTTACGGCTTCTGATTAACCCTTTGGTATTTTCTAACATTTGGCCACTGTATTGTCTGTCCTTCGACTTACGGCTTCTGATTAACCCTTTGGTATTTTCTAACATTTGGCCACTGTATTGTCTGTCCTTCTTCGACTTACGGCTTCTGATTAACCCTTTAGTATTTTCTAGCATTTGTCCACAGTTTTGTCTGTCCTTCTTCGACTTACGGCTTCTGATTAACCCTTTGGTATTTTATAACATTTGGCCACTGTATTGCCTGTCCTTCTTCGCCTTACGGCTTCTGATTAACCCTTTAGTATTTTCTAACATTTGGCCACTGTATTGTCTGTCCTTCTTCGACTTACGGTTTCTGATTAACCCTTTGGTATTTTCTAACATTTGGCCACTGTATTGTCTGTCCTTCTTCGATTCACGGTTTCTGATTAACCCTTTGGTATTTTCTAACATTTGGCCACTGTATTGTCTGTCCATCTTCGACTTACGGCTTCTGATTAACCCTTTGGTATTTTCTAACATTTGTCCACAGTATTGTCTGTCCATCTTCGACTTACGGCTTCTGATTAACCCTTTAGTATTTTCTAGCATTTGTTCACTGTATTGTCTGTCCTTCTTCGACTTACGGCTTCTGATTAACCCTTTGGTATTTTCTAACATTTGGCCACTGTATTGTCTGTCCTCCTTCGACTTATGGCTTCTGATTAACCTTTGGTATTTTCTAACATTTGTCCACAGTATTGTCTGTCCTTCTTCGACTTACGGCTTCTGATTAACCCTTTGGTATTTTCTAACATTTGGCCACTGTATTGTCTGTCCTTCTTTGACTTACGGCTTCTGATTAACCCTTTAGTATTTTCTAACATTTGGCCACTGTATTGTCTGTCCTTCTTCGACTTATGGCCTCTGATTAACCCTTTGGTATTTTCTAACATTTGGCCACTGTATTGTCTGTCCTTCTTCGACTTACGGCTTCTGATTAACCCTTTGGTATTTTCTAACATTTGTCCACAGTATTGTCTGTCCTTCTTCGACTCACGGTTTCTGATTAACCCTTTGGCATTTTCTAACATTTGTCCACAGTATTGTCTGTCCTTCGACTTATGGCTTCTGATTACCCCTTTGGCATCTTCAAAACGTCTTGATTAAGGAGATATCTATATTGTATTTGAAGATTTGTCGGTATCAACTGTTAATTTGATGATTGCAAATTGAGTTTACAGCCACTGGTTAGCTGGTTTATAAACACTCTGTATTTGTTGCAACATATTCTAAAGGAAGGGAATCTTCCCACATGCAGTTAGATTGATATATATATATTCGAATTCGTTCTTGGGGTTTGATTAATTCAACTTTGTCGTCAATAAATACGGATCGTATCCTTTATGACAAGCTTGTCGTAATCACAATTGGATTCTATCTCATTCATGGCATTGTGTTGTCTGTCATTCTTCGATTTATGGCTTCTGATTACTCCTTTGGTTTATTCAAGCTGTTCTTACTCCTTTGCTTCGTGATCCTTACCTTACACTATAAAAACTGAGTAAATCCTTTATGTCATATAGGATATTATTCCAAAAAAATACATGGCGGGTGTTTTATAAGAACCAGGAACTGCTTATCCTTCGCGAGCACCTGAGTACACCTCCGTGTTTTGTTGGGTCTGTGTTGCCCATTTTTTAATTTTTTGTGTTGTCCTATTATGTTTCTTTACGTTCTGAGTTCCGTGTTGTGATGTCCGTTACGATTTCCGCATAAAAACGATGTTAGGTTCATCTTTACCTCCAAATAATTACATTACTTCCGTTTTTCATTGAAATGTTACAATATCATTGGTAATGAAGTGGTCACATGATTATAAAAGAGATGTTTCACATCCAAATGAAACTCAAGCCCGAACTTGCACGTGCCTCCATGACGACATCAGATGTAAACAATCAATGGCGTAGTAATTTCCAACAGCAAATAATCTAACACAAATAAAATTCTCAACGAAAAATTCAACTATATTAAATTTTGGTGTGATTTAAATATAATTATATTGCATTTTTTTTAAGTTTCATTGGGGTATGAAAGCGTTGATCGAACTACATTCTCAACAGGACGCGCTCATTGAAAATGTACTTCGGTCAACGCTTTCATACCCCAATGAAACTTCAAAAGAATGCATTCAATTCTTAATTGTTTGTAGGAGGGCTCATGTCTTATTTACGTTATTTGTGTTTGTTTACGTAGAGTGGTATCCAAAACATATTGTGTTATGTTTTTGCTTTGTTTTTCTGAGTATTGTGTACCCTATGTTGCCAATTTCTCTGGCATGTCCATTTTATTTGCCCTTTCGTTATTTTCTAATGTTGTTTTACCTACGTCACTTCCGAAGACTTAAACCATATATTTTTATGCTCGGCAGAGTTGATCGTAGTATACTAAATTTGCTCGATTTTATTATTTTTTTTAATTTGATTTGCATTATCCTTAGTTTCAAAGATTGATATTTTAATTTAACTTCAAGGATATCATGTCAATATTATTTTGGTTTTATTTATATATTTTTTAGCAGTATAACATGCTTGTAGCTCATAACACCAGCTCCATTTTTCAGATCATAAGCTTTTATCACTCTTCTTGATTAACCTTTTTACTGTTAACTTATTTGCTACTATTAGTGCTTTTATTTAAATTATTAATTTTGTATGCCTGCTTTTGTTGTTTTTAACTGTTATTTTTGTGTTGTGTATGTCGGTCAAAAGCTCACTAGAACTTCTTGTGTTGTATTCTTATTTTAGCATGCCGACTATAAATAAAACTTATCTAATCTTATCTTATCTTATCTTAGGACAGATTTTGGGTAACGTGTTAACTTTTGCGGCATCAGGATTAATATGTACTATTCCTTTTCAAAACGGCTGGCCATTGATCTTCTACATTTTTGGTAAGTATAATTCCGTTCCAACACATTTCATACTTTGAGTCAAATAAATATCTTTTGTATTCAGTATAATAAATTCATATTGATTGATTGATTGTTGGTGTTTAACGCCAGTTTTAGTGATGAAAGAAGCCGGAGTACCCGGAGAGAACCACCGACCCTGGGCAAGCAACCTGTAAACTTTATCACTTGCGACTGGAAGTCGAGTGCACCGTTTTTTGTAATTTACAAATCTGGGCGCGAATCCACGCCGTATTGGTGATAGATCTAGCCACGACCTAACTCATTTAATTATCTCCATCGCCCTATATGACTAAGCATGACAAGGTCACTTAGGGTTTATTATTTTGAAAATTTTGAACTGCTGATCTCATCGGAACACATGTGTTCATCGCGTAATTAGTCGGGTTCGTGCTGCCCAATCTTAATTCTTTGTGTAGGGTTTGTCGCAAGTCACTGACAAACTTTTTCACATAATGTTGTATCGAGTACACTTCGCCATGAACGGGGTCCGAACTCACAAATTTAGCAATTAAAAGGAAAGTTTTAAGTTTGAAGGTAATCAGAAACGTAACTCGAAGAATGATAGACAACACAATGGTCAAACAAAAAAAGATAAACAATGATCAATAAAACAGTAAACAGAAAACTGAAGATCGAGCTACACGAATACAACTTAAAACCAGCGGGTGATCGGGTGTGCTCCTGAAAAGTGAGCAGTTCCTGCTCAACTCTAGTAATACTATATCGGACCTCGTTATCTCTAATGAGTCGTTTCCTAACATAACTCAAAGTGTTATGTACAATCAACTGCTTGTACAGTATACAACCAAATGATATTGTTTCAGGTGTTTTAAACCTACTTATCATGGTAGTGTGGACTAAAGTTATATATGATCATCCTGAAGACCATCCACGAATGACCAAGTCGGAGATTAATTACATCTCAAAGGGACGACGTGACAGTGCTAACATCAAGGTAGGACTACTAAGATTCTCCTCCCTCGGACATAGGTGACCATAGCCATTTTGGCTACCCCGTTTGGGCACTTTGGTTTTATTGCTCCCAAAACTTTAGAATATTTGGCTTTCCAATTTTTGATTTTGAGCGTACCTGATGAAGGTTATTCCAGAAATGGTATCGTGCATACTAAATTAGAAATCTACGTTTTGTTTTATTACAACACCTCTTTGGTAAATTGATATCAAAGTGTGTACTGGGTAGTATATTGAATACAGTACTAGAATTAGAGTAATACATGTACGTGTATTAGTGAATGGGGTTGTGCATAAATGTAGTACATTTTGCATTTGCATGTCATTTCTATGACCGGATATGGTGTAACAAACATACAAAAAACAAGACACCTTATTAATTGTATCCTGTGTTCTGATTGGCTGTTTTTCGGGTAAGAGTGCAAGAAAAAACCGACTCAGAAGTGTTATGACCTTAAAGCCAATGTTAACTAAGCCAGGTGTGTTTCCACTCACGTGCTCTCAATGTTAATTTCGTGCGCTATATCAAATATACCATTGCTATTATCAGTGATATGTCTATCGTTTGAATAAACATATCGTATTTCTTTAATCTTTAATAGATGCCAAATCCGCCATGGTTGAAAATTCTAACATCAGCGCCATTTTGGGCAATAATGAGTGCGCATATATCCTTTGGATTTATCTTCACTACACTCGGAACGTTTCTTCCTTTGTATATGAATGACATTATGAAGTTTGAGACATCATTGGTAAGTTTAGTTACAGTTTAACATAATATGAATGAATCCATCCATCCATCAATCAATAATGACTTCACGCTAACATCTGATACACGTGGATATTAATTTTGTCTTATGAATTTCTGTTCTTAGCTTTACTGATGTGTTTCTATGCAAAAATAATAGCAATGGTTTATGGTTCATTGTGTTTAACGCTACTTTCAACAATGTTTCAGTTATATCGTGCGGTAAGTTTTTATTGGCGGAGGAAACCGGAGTACCCGGAGAAAAACACACACCTGTCGCAAGTCACTGACAAACTTTATTACTTCATGTTGTATCGAGTACACCTCGCCATGAGCGGGATTAGAACTCACAACATTAGTGGTGATAGGCACTGATTACACAGGTAGTTATAAATACAATAACCATGCGATCACGACTACAACGGCCCCCAAGAATAATAGCAATAAAATAAACGACTGGAAGGTAAATGTACCACTGTGGTCATAACAACTTTGAAATATACACTATGTGCCAATCATAAGGATACACATACATTACTGATGAATGAAAGTATAATAATGCAAATTGTATCCTCTGTTGTGTCAATGCAATGAAAATGGAAAATTTACAGATAAGAACAATGACGTAATCAAATAGCAAAGAATAAAGCCAATGAAAAGAGAAGCAATTAGATAAGTGAAAACAGTTAGAATTGAGGCAATGACAACTGTAAGATTTGGATCAATGAAATCCGTAAGAAACGTTTGAAGATAACAAAGGGGTAATCAGAAACGTTTGAAGATAACAAAGTGGTAATCAGAAACGTTTGAAGATAACAAAGTGGTAATCAGAAACGTTTGAAGATAACAAAGGGGTAATCAGAAACGTTTGAAGATAACAAAGGGGTAATCAGAAACCATTAATCGAAAAAGAACAGACAGTACTGTAGGCAAAAGTAAATGGGCACAAAACAAGTAATGGTCGACAAAACACTGGACAGAAAACATAAGATTGAGAAACACGAACCCCACAAAAAACGGGGATGAACTGAATGCAATGAAAGCAACATGAATTATAGCAATGAACTCAGTAAGGATTAGGTAAATGAATTAAGTAAGAATGCAATGAAAGCAACATGAATTATAGCAATGAACTCAGTAAGGAGTAGGTAAATGAATTCAATAAGAATGCAATGAAAGCAACATGAATTATAGCAATGAACTCAGTAAGGATTATGTAAATGAATTCAGTAAGAATGCAAAGAAAGCAACATGAATTATAGCAATGAACTCAGTAAGGAGTAGGTAAATGAATTCAGTAAGAATGCAATGAAAGCAACATGAATTATAGCAATGAACTCGGTAAGGATTAGGTAAATGAATTCAGTAAGAATGCAATGAAAGCAACATGAATTATAGCAATGAACTCAATAAGGATTAGGTAAATGAATTCAATAAGAATGCAATGAAAGCAACATGAATTATAGCAATGAACTCAGTAAGGATTAGGGAAATGAATTAAACAAGAATGCAATGAAAGTAACATGAATTATAGCAATGAACTCAGTAAGGATTATGTAAATGAATTAAACAAGAATGCAATGAAAGTAACATGAATTATAGCAATGAACTCAGTAAGGAGTAGGTAAATGAATTAAACAAAAATGCAATGAAAGTAACATGAATTATAGCAATGAACTCAGTAAGGAGTAGGTAAATGAATTCAGTAAGAATGCAATGAAAGCAACATGAATTATAGCAATTAACTCAGTAAGGGGTAGGTAAATGAATTTAGTAAGAATGCAATGAAAGCAACATGAATTATAGCAATGAACTCAGCAAGAATTAGGTAAATGAATTCATTAAGAATGCAATGAAAGCAACATGAATTATATCAATGAACTCAGTAAGGATAGGTAAATGAATTCATTAAGAATGCAATGAAAGCAACATGAATTATAGCAATGAACTCAGTGAGGAGTAGGTCAATGAAATCGGTAGGAATTGGGTCAGATCAGAATATTATGTTATAGTTGTTGTGATATTTGTAGAATGGAATTGTGTCGTCTGTTCCATTCATTGGTCGGTTACTAGGGACAATGACGAGTGGTTACATAGCAGACATGTGTTATACAAAAGGGTGGTTATCTACACGTGGTATTAGGATTACATTTCAAACTATAGGTAATTCTAAAATAAATATAATTTAAATCTTTAAAGGGTTGAAGTTATGGTGTTTAACGCCACTTTTAACAATATTTCAGTTATATCGTGGCGGTCAGTTGTATTGGTGGAGGAAACCGGAGTATATGGAGAAAACAACCGATCTGTCGCAAATCACTGAGTTTTTGTTTATCACATAATGTAGTATCGGGGTTCAAACTGAGAATTTTTGTGGTAATAGACACTGATTACTTTATAATGATTTTATTGTCAATATATATACAATTGGATTGGGAACAAGTTTTTACAACTTACTAGTCCCTCTCCATACAAATACATTAATAGCATAAATAAAACAAATCAAATGACAGCAAATGTACAGGCTATATCAATTATAATTAGTAAATTAAACAAAATAATGTCAAACTAATTAAGTATACATATTAAATATTGTTTTATTATTTAACAGAAAAAAGGGGGGTCGGTAAAAACTAGCAAATTGTGTTGAGACACTGATTGCACAGGTAGTTATAAATACAATAACCATACGATCACGGCTACGACGGCCCCCAAAGAATATTGATAAAAGTTCTCTCCCATATCATTAATTTGACGTTTACCTGAGTATCGGATTGATTTTTGACATACTTACATCGTGTTAAAACGCTGGCAAAAGCTTTAATGACTCTAATTGTGTTCTTTGTCTCCTAGGTACGATAGGTTCCGCCCCATTTTTGTTTGGACTTAGTTATTTGGACGACAGACAAAAAGAGCTGGCAGTGTGTCTACTAATACTCTATTGGTTTATACAGGGAGCTGTTAGTTCAGGATTCAGAGCTAATCACCTAGATATTGCTCCGAGGTAATTCCACTATGTTAATGATTATGGAGAAATCACATTGTTTTACGTTATTGATAAATAATTAAAGTATGATTTATTATTACGCGTCGTCGGCACTAATTTTGATATCTACATGTTTTTGTCTTTTATAATATATTACCTCGGCGTGTATGTGTATAGAGAAAGGCAAAACTATGTCAAGCGTTACTGTTGTAATAATAAAAAAGACCGATACAAGCAATCTTAATTATTTACACTTAGATAGTATATCCTCTTGCTTTGCCGTTGTAAATGAAGGTTAGAGAAACCGGAAGTTGCAGTTAAGAATGAACTATCTAGAGACAAAGGCAACATTAGTCGAAAGACACAGAACGAAGACCAACGAAGACCAACACAGAAAACTAAAACACCGAGCAACAGGGGAGTGAAGTCAGGTGCTCGCGAAGGGTAAATAGTTCCTTTTTCTTATAAGACACCTGTTTGTTACTTGTAGTCAAGTTCGGTAAACGTCTTGTCGGTGATAGTGGAGAAACTATACGTAAAAAAGAAAAGAACCATTGCCATTTGAGGATTGGATATTTCGCAACGGTCAGCTAGTTCTTGATCAGTGGCGACCGTAGATACAATTTTGTGAGGTTTTTCGCAACCTAATTAAGATTAGATTTCTGCACTTGCTCATGCTTATTGCTTGACCGCTGCTTATAGCGGCCAAGCAAAAAAAATGGAATAATCCTCTCGTTTTAATGTTTAATGTATTTAAAATCATTTGCATATTATTTGTTATTTAGATTTGCTGGCGTAATAAATGGTATGACTATGACGTGCGGCTCGTTATCAGCGATAGCATCTCCGTTAATTACATCAGCTATTTTAATAAATGTAAGTAAGTTTCCGTACAGCATTTCACCAAAACAAGTTAAATAATTACGTATTCACAGATATTTGACTACCCCTTCGAAAGAAGATACAGTGAAACCTGCCTACTCTGAACATTCGTGGGACCAACTTTTACGTTCGGAATAGACAGAACTTCAGCTTATACAGGTTAAATTAACACAGATATCATACATTGGGATTTCTTTTAATTTAAATTTCGGTTTATAGAGTATTCCGGTTTATTCAGAGTTCGGTTTAGACAGGTTTCAAGGATGATATTAAGTCTCATCAAATTTATTATAATGCACTAACGGGGTTTGTCGATTGTGAACTTGTGAAGTGCGACTGTCGATCACCTGCAGACTAGATGACATTTAAAAAGATAAAACTATAGTTATATGCCATCTTGGAAGACAAGACTATAGTCGTTTGTAGGTTATATGTCATCTAAGAAGTCATGACTATAGGTTATTTGTAGGTTATATGCTATCCTAGTAGTCATGGCTATCGTTCATCTGCATGTTACATTTGTAGATGCGATTTCAGAAGATATAAGACTATCGGTCATATACAGGCCAGATGTCATCTTATAAAACATGACTATCGGTCATCTGTAGGTTAGATGGCATCTTAAATTACAAGACTATCGGTCATATGCAAGTTAAATGTTATCTTAGAGGATCCGACTATCGGTCATCTGCAGGCTAGATGTCATCTCAGAAGATACGACTACATGTTAATTGCAGGCTAGATTCATCTTGAAAGACAAGAAAATCAGTCATCTACAGATTAGATGTCGTCTGAGAAGTCATTAGATATTTCCATTAATAATTGTCGACAAAAATCAGTCATCTACAGATTAGATGTCGTCTGAGAAGTCATTAGATATTTCCATTAATAATTGTCGACAAACAAGGCATACTAAGAAGCCCAATGATACAGAAGGAGTGAGTGATTGTTGCTTAACGCCAAGTGAGCGTATTTTAGTCATGTCATGGCGGGAATAAGTTACATCTCAATAGAATAAGCTTTGGACAATACCCCCATGTTTAGTTGGATTTTTATTGTGCTAGCTCATTGCAACCACAGTCAACGGGTGAAAATATCGCTCCACATGGACACATTATCAGTCTTTGCTTTAACTCGTCATAATCGCGTGTCCAGCGAGTATTAAAGCAACAATAGCATATACCAGTTTTATCATATTTCGTTTGACACGACTGGGGCTTGAACACATGATCTACCCAACTAAAGGTGAGTATACTTGCCATTACACAACCGATGTGGCCATCAAATGATACCATGTGACACGACATGTACTTCGTTTGAAATTAAGTTCTTTGTTATAATACAATACAATACAATACAATACAATAAGCTTTATTTAAAGTCGGAAAAATCAAACATTACAACACAAGCTCTAATGAGTTTTTAAATTCGACATAAGAATATGCATTTATAAACAATAAAACGAAAAACATGCACACAAAATTTGCAAAAAAAACCACTGTCATTTTAAAAGTTTTATAATAGTAGACCTACTTTTTTATTGCAGCGAAC
>MJUT01053120.1:0-10949 GCA_002080005.1 Gigantidas platifrons | reverse complement strand
TGCCTGTTAGGGATATAACAAACTACAGTATATATAACTAACCTTTTGGAAACAATGATATGTGTATTAATTGCATCTGCAAGACAGAGAAGCGACACACAAAATTGGCCCTACTTATTCAGTATTATAGAATTTCGATCGGCTTTTTAAGGTGGTACCATACACTTCAGGTAAAATTTGATCTGCTCGTTTAATTTTCTTATTTTTTTTGGCAGTGTGTTTGAATATATCCACTGTAATAAATATCAAAATTTTAACAAATTCCAACCAACAGACTCAGAGCTATGAATTCACTAGCCACATGGCAGCTTTCCTCTCTGTGGTTTTGATCACCGAGATGCTTGAAATCTGCATACAAACATCGTATGATCAAAACATTCAACTGATTTTAAAGAGTTATCTCCCTGTAGTGTATGGTACCCCCCTTAAGTTCTTATTTCGAATAAGTGTAAACATTCTAACTCCATCCAGAGAAAACTGAAAGTGACAAAGAAATTCCGAATAGGTCAGCACATCTTGCTTTACAAGTACAAGCCTAGTAGACTCACGACATTATTTCACCGTTAAAACAACGTCGTTCGTTTTTTCAATGCATTACAGGTACAAGTCCAGCATGCACACGACGTTATTTCACCGTTGAATTAACGTTCAAAACAACGTCGGTCGTTGCTTCGATACTGGGCTACTATTCTTAAAGTCTAATATGTCGAATATTCAATCATATATAAACGCTAGAGAGAACCGAATGGACAATCTAGAGATTCTAGAGAAACTGGCAACATTGGGTACACGGGACGATATTCAATGCTATCATTTACTGCAAGTGGAATAACTATATACATATAGTACTCGTGGCTGTTTAATTATGTTCTAGACGTATACAGTGTGTACGTCAACCCCTACGACATTTTGTTTGTTACAGCGTAAAAAGACTGTTTTACTAAAAATAACTACCTACCTTGTAAGTACACATGTGCCTCCTATTAGACCGATTGTAGGAATGTAAAAATGTAAATAATAAATATTAGTTGCATACTGTCTTGTACTATAATTACTAGGATACGGTGATATTCAACATGCATTATACTTCTTATACAGGGATCATTTATCATCACCACTCTCCCTAACAACAAACACAGCCAGGTTCATCAAACTAAATGGTCATATTATGTACTCTGTAACATCGTGACCTTCTCTAACTATTGGTTGAATAAAAGTAAACAAAGAAAGCATTGGCCTGGTTTTCTGACGTATCGGTGGAATATATGGGATGTAAAGATATTGGCTCCTTTTTTAACTGTCATCCTGAGAAATGACCTTCATATTCCGGATCATAACTGACAGGTGACGATATATGGCGAAGGTCAAATTATATATAGATATTTGTGACTGAAAACACAAGGGATTATTGCATGCCACCATAGGAGGAATTTGGCACCTACTTAGTATTCAAATGTCAATTTATAATCAGATGCTGATAATTCCTATTTGTACAAAAAGAAAGTCAACACGCTGCGCTTAACTGGTACAGTTCACGATCAATGGGAAGAGGTCACAGGTAGACATGTGGATCCAGTCGGACACCTTATACTGAATCCAAACCAACCAATCTGTCTCTTAATCTTTGCTTTTGTATACTTATCGAAGAAAAATATGATAATTTTATTTTCCCGATTAGGAAACAAATCGAAAAACGTCCGAACGAGAGGCGGAAACGTTAAACATTGCATTAGTGAAAACGCCATAATTGTGTTAGATAGAAAAACACATCTTAAGGTGGTACCTTACACTTCAGGTAAAATTTGACCTGCTCGTTTAATTTTCTTATTTTTTTTTCGCAGTGTGTTTGAATATATCCACTGTAATAAATATCAAAATTTTAACAAATTCCAACCGACAGGCTCAGAGCTATAAATTCACTAGCCTTATAGCAGCTTTTCTCTCTGTGGTTTTGATCACCGAGATGCTTGAAATCTACATACAAACATCATATGATCAAAGCGTTCGACTGATTTTAAAGAGTTATCTCCCTGTAGTGTTAGGTACCACCTTATTATACTGCAATGAAAATGTAGATATCTAATGTAGTGCACACGAAACGTTTCTGTCATAAACTTCAGAGTCAAAAGATGGGAAAGTTAAATAACTTAAAACGTTTTGGGAGCAAAAATAAGAAAAAGGCATAAACAGGATAGCCAAAAATGGCTACGGGATCCTATACCTTATGAAGATTGACATTAATTTTTTATAAACTACATTATTTAGGAACTGTAAATTTCTAACGTAAATATATCCAATTAACCATGTCAGTGCTGAGGCACGGAAAACTGAATGGGATTAATAGTCCCCTAACAGAGGTATCAACACAGTGATAACAATGAAAACGACGCGATTGACTAAGTAGACTTTAGCTTTAAAAATCCATTTTTAATCATGGTTTCATTTAATAATATATATTTAGCAAATAGTTCATGGCACTGATGGCCATATGGCAGTTTATGGACCGGGGTGTCACTCACAAAATAGTATATGGACCGAAGCTAAGCTGAGGTCCATATACTATTTTGTGGGTGACAGAACTTGTGTTCTATCATTTTTTTTTATTATTGAACAATAAATATGTTTACAGTATTAAAAACATAGATATAGTTGACCCCCGCTGTCTAAACTTTCATTTCATAAATATATCTGTCTGAAAATCAACAGATCATTCGTTCAATACGTCGCAACATCGGGACCTCCCGATACTTTACTTCAACAAATACCGAATGTATGAATATCCAGGTATTTAGAACAAAAGTAGGACCAACTATGTCTTACTGACCACGGTAAAACAACTATACTGTTATTCCGCTTGGTTCCCAACTCCAGTATTTGCTTCAAGCGTGTTCCAATTTTGAAAATATTTGCCATTTAATATTCTCATCATTAAAACAATCCATTTATAACTGGTACAAAGCCGTTTTCTGCATCCTTACGAGCATTTTCCATTCTATTTCCGGTCATCTTAGTCCTGGTAACATCAGCGACCATCAAATGTTGTTTTTTTTTCCATAGTAGCAAGCCATTTTCAATATTTTTCTCGTCATTTCCATGACGTATCCACAACTCCCCACATCAGAATAATTTATAAAAGATTCCATAGAAAATTGTAGTTCAGTTGTTACATTTGTACTAATTGCCGCTGTGTAATGGAATTAACAATGACATTCTACTTATGTTCTTGAAGATGTGATATTATCACTCGAAGTATATTGCGATGTCGATGGCATGGTCTGTTTGCGGTACCAGACGAAGGTTATTCCAGAACCGCGTCATGTGTAATGAATTACGAATCTACATTTTATAAAAATTATTATACCTACAAAAGGTCGGAAATTTCACTTCTCAGTTCATTATGAATACGTACCCGGGATTTTCTCCCTAAATTAATTTTCTTAGTCGTTGTTATGAATCTATTCATTCATGTTTATTAACTTTATAATCCAATTTCAGCCGTGAAATTGCCAAAACATATGTTTCCTTTTATTTACTAAAAGTTCGCGAAAGTATGTCAATAACTTTCATGTTTTTTGACGGATCTTGTTTTCCCCGATGTTTCCAACTGTCAGACCATTAGCAACATGTTCTTACCTGTTTATACAATTAGTAATTCCGTTCTATGACAGTAATTTATGTTTAAACACTTGAAATTGCCGCTGTTTATAATTCCTTTCATTTCTTTGATGTCAATGACCTTGATTTGGACAGGAAGTATTTTTATGCGCATGAATTTCCTGCTGATGTCACTGTATGAAACGTGCCGATATATAAATAGGTTTTGTGGAGTAATTTGTCAGTTCGTATTTGAATCAGCTGATTGCAGGTAAACAAACACTGTCTAATCATACACATTGACACTTGTCCTGTATATTGTATCCATTCATATATTATGTAATATAACTATTGCATTTACAGCTACTGCTTCTTATTTACTACCATTTGAGACCATATTTTTTGTGATTGAGTGAGATTTCCAAGAATTGGATATTTATACCTGAAACTAACAACTATTTAAGTCGTTATATAGCTGAGTGATTGTCGTTTAACGCCAAAATGAGCAATTATTCAGCTATATCATGGCGAGAACATGTCATATCAAGATGATTTCTACTTTACAATCTTAGATTTTTATAGAACTAGCTCACTGAAATCACAGTACGCGGGTAGATGTGTCGCTCCACTCGCACTGTTTCCGAACCAACCAGTATTTGCTCTTACTCTTTAATGATGCGTACTCAACGGAGAAGCAGCAAATACCAATTTTAATGTCTTTTGTTTGACAAGAATAGGGCTCGAACCCACGATCTACCGGACTCGAGGCGAAAACGCTAACCATAACACCACCGCTGTGGTTTAATATAGCTGAAAAACAACTGAAAATGACTATAAATTGCAATAATCAAATTTCCGTCTTTTCTATAGACATGAAAAGGAATGAAAACTTGTGTAACTCGACGACAACATTATGTAATTAAATAGGCGTATTATTGCTACAGTTTGTATTAATTTATAATAACTGTTGCTGTTGGACTCCATTTTAGGTTATACGTCAACCACAACCCGGTTAAATGTTCTATATCCAATTCCAGGTGTTTTCTACGATATATTGTGATAAAAACCGTAGCAAATTTAGTGTGTACGACGTATTTCTGGAAAAATCTTCATACTGTTGCTAGTTTTGGTAATGATTACATTTCTAGATGTCTTCCACGATATACTAGTATTAGGATATAACTGAAATATATTCTACTTAAAGGGGCGTTATAAATTCAAAGTAATTCAACGAGACCAATCAAGAACCACCATATTTGAATTATCTTTTTCTAGAAATCACAATCAGTGAATGGTAATTTGCGTGATGCATCACAGTCTAAGTTGAAAGAGACGTTTTCATCTTAAACACCCATTTCCCATATTCTATACATCTATTTATATTTCCCCTTCTTCAGCTATAGGTGACCTTAGCCGGTATTGGCTACTCTGTTTAGGCCCTTTGGTTTTCTTTTGACATTGAGCATACCTGATGATGGTAATTCCAGAAGCGCGTTGTGCGCGCTAAATTAGATATCTACCTTTTTATTTATATATAGGATAAGATGCATAGGTAAGAATATATTCAGAAGAATCAAATATTTTAATACAAATGAGGCGTTCATGTGTCCACCAAAAAGTTTATCCAACGGGTATACTAGGTGGCGCTAGAGTAGACGTCAGTGACCCAGTAGGTTGAATTGTGATTGGTGAAGGTGTTTTTATATCAGGTGGTGTAGGTGGCGCCTTTGTCGTGAATGGCGGTGGGGATTGGGTCGTTGTTTCCGTAGTTGTCATAGGCGGTGGTGGGGTCGGGAACGTGCGTGTTAGAAGCCTTTTGATCTTTGGAATTTCTTGTGACATCGAGATTTTGCATAATCTAGACGATGAACAATTATCACATCTAAACCCACCCGGGGTATTTGTACACGTTTCACCCACAGGACAGGCAGAAGCAGAATGATCTGTAATGTAAAAGATATGAATATATATGTATTATTCTTCTTTGATTTGATCATCATCTTAATATACTTGTCAATTGCTATTAATATATTCTACCTAATAAAATAGGACAAAGGGGAAAACTTAAATTACGACTTTTGTCAATATGAGGGCCTGTAACAAACATTTGGGGTAATCAGAATCCTTAAATTGAAAAAGAACAGCCAATGCAATGATCAAGAGAAGAGAACAAAAGGACAAACACTGATATACAAACACTACACAGAAAACTCAAGATCGAGCAACACGAATGCCACTAAAAACCAGGGATGGGTTCAACTGCTATGGAAGGGTTAGCAGTTACTCCTCCACTAGTGACACCCGTCATAGTATTGTTAAACGACACGAACATCATCTGATATGGAAATCGTGTTCGACACCAGTATACATAAATAAATACAAATAACACAAATAAAGAATGAATGTAAAGGCGAATAGAATATCGTTTTCACTCAGAAATTGCAACGGACTTCACCACATGGAACTAAAAACTTAAAGATATGCAATTTGACAACATAAATAACACCAACACCACAAAAACTATTATATAATGGCGGAGAACTCAGGTGCTCCGGAGGGTAAAGAGTTCCTGTTCCATAAGTGGCATGTTACTCGTGTTACATACTCGATAAAGAGTCATTGTACATGAAAGGATGAGGGCGTGATTACGCCATACCGAATACACCCATAGCCATTTGTAACATAGATATTCTGTACCGGTTTTCCAAGTCATCATGGCAACAGTAAAACGTTCGAAATAATGACTTCAATTTAACCAATATGAACAATATGTTTGGTAGTGTCCTTGCCAGCAGGAACCCTCTATATCACCAAACTTAGAATTATTTCTTCGCGAAAGGCTATTCTTCCGTTTTTGTGTATTTACTATGACAGACAGCCCATGACAGACAGGGTCACGCGACCGTGTCTGTCATGGATGAATTGACCAATCAGATCGTTTCAATGACGCAATACAATTTAATTTTATCGACAAGTTCCTTCAACGAGTATGACACTAAAATAAATTGTCAGATGAAAGTAAAATTAGTTAAACTATAATACTTTTAATCGGCTTATGTCGTTCACTCAGATGACGCGCAATAATATATGTGAATCACAATTATGCAAATTTCTCTCCTAGCACGTGGTGATCTAGATTCGGGGCCGAAATGTAAACATTGTTAAAAACGGAAGAAATAGGTTCTTACATTCGTCCCTATTGAAGATCTGGGATTTCTTCCACTCGTGTGAGAAATTCTACGTCTTTTCACTCGTTCCACTACGCTCCACTCGTGAAAAGACGGAATTTCTCACACTCGTGAAAGAAATCCCAGATCTTCAATAGAGACTCGTGTAAGAACCTATTATTCTATAACGTGAAATTAAAGGATCGGGCTAACTTTTCGTTTTTCTTGAGACACCCCTACACGAAGTTTGTCGCGTGCGAATAAAGGAACAATTCGGCGAGAAGAGGAGCACAGTTGGTATCCATAGGAATTCCGACATTTTGTTGAAAACATGTCCATCAAACATAAATATGTTGTCAGTCAAAATCTCTAGCATTTTGATCATATCAGTTTAAGAGAACTTTTTGGCAAAAGTTAAATGACCGGTCACTTAATATACACAAAGTCATCGCATCAACTGAAGCAACCTCGATATATGAAAATCAATTAGTTTAAACTCACCTGCAATGCACTCATCAATATCGATGTGACAGAATGTGCCCGTCCACCCGCTCATGCAAAAACAGACATGATGGCCATTTTCTACAATGAGGCATCCACCTTTATTATCGCATTCTGCACTGGGACAGAAACGAGATATGCCTATCATGAAATTATAATTAAAATGTTATCAATATTATTGAACATAAGCTCATGGATATAATGTTAATACCTACATGTGTGTTTAAGCTACTTTAACAGCATTGCATAAGAATAAGGTTATAATTGTTTATGGTCATTTGCAGGCGTGTATAACGAAACTACAAGACTTACTGAAGGGCGTACACCTGAACACTTGTGGCGTGTAACGCGTTCGATCTAATGTCAGTGAGGTTAACTTTGTGGTCAGAAGTTAACAATATCGACCACTCAGCCACCGAGGCCCATGTGAGTTATCAACCATCTGAAACATCTTGTATTTAAAAGAGTAAAAGTTTCGATCATCATCGTTAGCGTTATGGTTAGCGTGCTCGCCTTAAGTCCGGTAAGTCTTGTGTTCAGATCAGTCGGGCCGAACCATGGACTATGTTGCATTAAGGAGTAAGAGGAAAGACTGGTTGGGTTAGAATCAAGATAATGTGTTAGAGTTGATCGATCTGTACACACGCGATATGTTGTTTCAGTGAGCTAGCGAACTCAGCATGTTGGTCACCATTGCCCTTATCTCATCTAAATGTAGCGAAATGCTATCGCTATGATACAGCTAAATCATTTGCTCACTTGGCATTAAATGACAACCACTCATTCTCACAAGTGACAAGATCGAATTTTGTTTTATTGTTCTCAAAGTACGAATTCCTTGCAATGAGGATTGTTTATTAGACATTAGATAAAAAAAAGTATGGCCTTGAGATTCAACGTCACAAAATATTCATCAATGATACAACTACATCTTAAGATGAAAACCTGCAGCTAAATCCACAGCTACTATATCTGACGGAGATATGAACCATAACGTAAAGATAATTTCTTAGCTTAAACGATTGCTAATTCATGATTGATTGGTCGATTAGTTGAATGGTTAGTTGATTAGTAGATTGATTTGTTGATTAGCTGGTTGATTGAGTGTTGGCTGATTGATAACTGAATGTTGTCTAAGGCAGGTGAGCAGTTTTTACAATTGTACAATGACGACAACAAAACAATTCACGGATACGTATATGAAAGCACCATTTGACAAAGAAGGGAGTTTTTGGACCTACCTTACAAATAATTTAATCTCACCATTATTTTTTATTGATTTTATTTTGATTTTTGGTGTTTTAACGCCACTTTCTTCAACAATATTTCAGCTATATCATGGCGACCAGTTTTAGTGGTGTAAGAAGCCGGGAGCACTCGGAGAGAACCACCAACCATGGGCAAGCAACTGGTAAACTTTATCACTTGTGGTTGCGAGTCGAGTGCATCTTTTTGTAATTTACAAAGCCGGGTGCGAACCCACGCCGTATTGGTGATAGACATGTATGAGTTGTTAGGTAATCCAACTACCTAACTCATTGAGCCACCCAGGCCCTTATTTTTTTATTGAAGCACCTTTACCAAACCACCAGAGAGTGTCCGATCGCATACATGAGTGCTATGGCATCAATATTTCCTCTTTGTCAATGATTTTTCGGTTGGATTGTTGCAACTGTTCTAACGGTGTGGTATTTTCTGATTTTCTTTTGATTACAATTTGTTGTAAAATAAATATGTGGAAGCGTGGTGGGCATCCAGACAGAGAATTAAATTATCAGCAGATCAAAAGAGGATATTATGGATATGGACGGACATTGTTTTCTGGAAACGGGAATTTAACAATGACCCCCTAACAAATGGTTTGTCATGGGACACTGTTGCAAATCGTATTTCAAGATCACTGAACATGACACAATTATTCATACACTACATTTCTAAAACAAGACGACGTGATTCGTCATATGCGACATACAAGTTTGATATTTTGGCTGCTTTCCTGTATATTCTTGATACACAAATCAAAACATTGTCTCTTTCCATGTAATTTATACTCATGGTCACATCATGTAAATGACGACTTCATGACAGGTGCTATGTATACAACAAGAAAAGCCTCCATTTTTATTTATCGGGTCTCATTTCCGGTTTTTGGTTCGAAAAAAAAAGTGTTGTACCTTTTTATGTTATATCTATTCTTTTTAATGGTATGGTGCAATAATGTTACTTTCGCTGTCCGATAGGTTATATTTGCAGTATTTTTCATTGTGTTATGTTATCTTTGTGTACCAAGGAGATACGTGTTTTGAAATGTGATCTACTTTATATACCAGACAAAACATGTAGTTTTTTATCTAAATACATTGTACAATAATCATCAGACAATGACATTCCAATTAACACGTGTTCTTTTTCTCTAAATCTGAAAAAAAATGACCGTCAAAACGCCCCTATAAGGTCCAAAATATCTTTCTACATTATATTTACTTTCTGACAACATGGCTTTTCCCAAATTATGACAAATCTAGAAGAGTTCCGCAAGATTATGCAATTAATTCCCCGCCATTGCCAATCTTCGCTAATCCTCTATTATATATTTAAAACTTACTGGCACTTTGGCTGTTGTTTATGTTAAATACAATTCCAATCCATACGAGTAGTGTCTTCTTGTCCATTCTTTCTAAATCTGAAGTGTTGGTACGTAGCGTTTTATCTTATCTCTAACAGGATTGTCGTCTATATGTTAGTCTGAACATGTCATCTAAAATCACGGCACCTGTTTATATACATGTATGTACATGTAAATATGTGTCAACCAATTGATATTGACGGAATTGCATTTGCCACAATCACACCATTTGTGACAAGGTGCAGGTCCATAAAACTAAACCAATTTAACCCCGCCTCTTTTTTTTTAAGTGCCTGTATCAAGCTAGGAAAGTACATTTTCATGCTTTTGTGTATTAGATGTATCGAGTTTTCCTCTTTCGACGATGTTTCTATTGGATACTGAGACTAAACTTGACAGGAATGGTCATCTGGTAATCCTCATTCTAAGATGCAATATTTCTTCTGCTTAATATGATGACAAATCACACCACCCCCCCCCNCAAAAACAAAAACAAAACAAAACAAAAACAAAAACAAAAAACAAATCAAAAAGGAATAGTATTTCTTTTTTTGTTAATATGGTGACAAATTAACCAAATGTGTTTTGTTTTTGTTTTTGTTTGTTTGTTTTTTTTTATGATTAATTTCTGTATTATCAGAGGAAGCCCGTTTACACTCTACAATAGACCATTCCAGTTTGATAGGAAGGTTTGTTGGTCTATTTACAACCATGCGTATCGCCTTATGGTAATGACGTCAAACGTATTACTAATAATGAGACAAAAGGACGGGATCGTTTCGGTAAATTGAGGTCCTATTCTTGTACAAATATTATATTATTATATCTTACTGACCATCTTATAATTCATTACATATAACATGATGTCGATTTATAGTAGTGTGCTGTATATTTTCTTCATATTATGAAATAAATGGGGGAAAAAATGACACATTCAAATAATAGTACATTTTTTTGTGTGTCTGACATAACTTTTAGAGACCAACCCAGTTTTGGTAATCCTCTATTTTTAGTAAGATTTTTTTAGTTTAAACATATTTTATTTGCTCAAATATGCAAAA
>MJUT01053119.1:0-10949 GCA_002080005.1 Gigantidas platifrons | reverse complement strand
GCTTTAAAAACAGCGTATCTTCCATGTGTAAATCCTATAAAATATTTTAAATATGGGCAATTTGAAACAGCTTATTAAAGATCCTACTCGAGTAACACTAACATCAAGTACCATCATAGATCACATTGTATGTAATAATGAAGATAAAATAAGTCAATCCGGGGTTATTTCATCAGGTGTAAGTGACCATTATATAACATTTTGTACAAGAAAGTCACAAAAAGTAACCACTTGTAAACAAAAGTTAGTCAGAATAAGATCAACTAAAAATTATAATAAAGATGTCTTTAATGATAAACTAAATGCCATTGATTGGTCATCATTACATTTATGTAGAAATGTTAATGAAGCATGGGAAAAATTTCTATCACTTTTTCATTCAGTCCTTGATAACGTTGCAACTTATATAAACATTAAAATACGACAGCAGACTGAACCATGGATGACTTCCGACATCTTAGAAAACATCAGAAAAAGAGACGATTTGTTACAAATGTATAAAAAAACACAGAATAAATACCAATACGCACAGTTTTGTAAGATCAGAAACAAAGTCCAGAGAGATATTAAACACGCTAAGGAAGATTTTGTATCGGGCAAGATCGAGGAAAATATAAAATCTCCAAAGAAACTCTGGCAACAATTGAAATCCCTAAGATATAGTTCTAAAAAAAAACAGATGTGGCAAGTATCGTTTAAACGTAGCCGGACAAACATGACATAGCTTAAGAAAAATCGTTTATCATTTTAACACCTTTTTCACCACAGTAGCATCTTCTCTTGTCGACACATTACCACCAGCTCCAGGATTATTCGATATTAATTCCAACATGTTTAAACAATTCTACTGTAAAGTTACCAATAATAACCTCGAATTAAAATTAACAAGTGTAAATAAAGACTTTATATACAAATAACTTTGCAATCTTACTTCCTTTAAGAGCACAGGATTAGATAACATTCCAGCGAGGTTCATTAAAGATGGAGCGAGCGCCCTGGTTAAACGAATAACTTATCTGTTGAATCTATCAATAACATCTGGGATAGTACCGGACGAACTTAAATTAGCCAGAGTAAAACCATTATTTAAAAAGAACAGTGGATTAGAAATTGGCAACTATAGACCAATAAGCATTCTTTGTATTATTTCTAAAATTCTTGAAAAAGCTGTGTATAAACAACTGGAGACACATTTGATCGATCATAATTTACTATATCAATTTCAGTCTGGTTTTAGAAGCTCGTATTCAACTGATACTTGTCTTATACATTTATTTGATCATATTAAAAAAACAAACATCAAAAGGATTATTCACAGGCATGGTTATGATAGACTTACAACAATCATTTGACATAGTGGACCATCGAATATTATGCCACAAATTAAGATCTATGGGAGTACAAGAAGTCAAATGGTTTGAATCGTATTTAACTGGAAGAAAGCAACTTGTAAAAGTAAATGGGACAGAATCTGAACTCCTTAATATTACTTGTGGAGTTCCTCAAGGAAGCAGTTTAGGCCCTTTGCTTTTCCTGTATTATCTTAACGACATTTCTATCAGTATTCAATCAGACTGCAAACTCTTGCTTTATACCGACGAAAGCACTATAATATTTTCTCATAAAGACCCCGATGTTATCTCCCACAAATTAGGAAAGGAACTAGAATCTTCTAGCAGCTGGCTCGTTGACAATAAGTTGTCTTTACACTTAGGCAAAACACAATGTATTATTTTTGGACCGAAACGTAAATTGAAGAAAGTAACACATTTTCAAATCCAGTGTAACAATCATATCATTCAATCGCAACCGAAACTTAAATATTTAGCCATAGACATAGACCAAAATTTATCAGGAGAAATTACAGTTAACTCAATAATAAAAAAGGTAAATTCTAGACTTAAATTTATGTACCGTAAAGCGAGGTGCTTGTCAACTGAAACTCGCAAAACTCTTACAACGGCTCTAATCCAATGTCACTTTGACTATTCATGTTCTTCGTGGTATGCTGGTGTTTCACAGGCCTTAAAAAACAAACTTCAGATTGCCCAGAACAAAACGTTAGATTTATAAAAGAAATAGGTCCAAGACCAAGTGTTCGCCAACCAGATCTATCAAGTGTTGGATTTCTTAATATTGAGAATAGGGTAAAAGCAATTATGATGAGGACATGCACATACAATCTATAGCAACAAATGTCCAACGTATTTAAAAGATAATTTTATAAAAGTTAGTGAAAATCATGAATATAACACTAGATCAAGCCAATTCAAGTTCGTTGTTCCAAAAATCAAAGGTGTGGACTCTTCAACTTTTTTCTTCAATGCTATTAAAGATTGGAACTCACTTCCAAATAACATAAAATCAATAAAAGACCATAACGCTTTCTAAACAGAAATAAAACAACATCTTAAAGATTAATTACAGCCATATCTATTAAAATATTATCAACTAAAATTGTGCCATGCGACCTCTTAACTCATTTTTTTTTATTAAACTAAACTAAAGGACCCCATTGGAAATAAGCGGAAACGCTTTAATGGGTTATCCTTGGAAGGATATCAACTTAAAGTGCATTTTAACCTTGACACATTGTTTTATATAATTTTATATTTGTATGTTTTTAAACTACACTAGATTTAGTTGGTATCTGTCCTAAATGAATTTTACCTTTTACCTTTTACCTTTTACCTCTGCTGTAGGTCTTTTCGTATGCATAGGTTCTTCGATTTTGTCACTGCTTGCAGATCATCTTGCTCCGCCTCCATATTGATTGTGGTGTTATCTTTTCTTCCAAACAATTTTCCACAATCATAACAATTGAAAAGGGAACCATCTTGATGTTTCAATTCGTGTCTAGTTAGATTGTCCTATCTGATAAATGTTTTCTGACATACATTACAGGTGAAAATACCATGATGGTTCAGAAGTCGTTGATGTTGATGTAAAAGAGACTGCTTGAAGTACTCGGCTCCGCATTGTTGACACGAACATGTTTTGCCTCTTTGGTAGTCCATCTTAAAATGAACCTGTAACAAAAAATAAGAAGATTAATATCATATATTTACACGTCATCAAGATACATATCTTGACATTTATTTCATTTATCGTCTTAACGTCAAACTATACGGATGGATTCTAAGACTTGTCCAAGATGTCTTGTACAATTTTCTAGAAGAGATCTCATGTTGAGACATAATAGAAACAAACATGCAATCACCAATCCATATCCGCAGAACACTCATGTGTATTCGCCGCCTCCGCCGCAGGAGGGAATATTATACAGCCGCCGCCGCCGCAGGAGGGAATATTATACCGCCGCCGCCGCAGGAGGGGAATATACCACCACGCGGCCGCCGCAAGAGGGCAATCTACCACTGCCGCCGCAGGACGAGAATATGCCACCGCCTCCGCAGAAGGGTGTAGATACCGAACAGTCGTCATATAGTATCTAGAGGGAAGACGCTTTTGTTTTACGGCATCCGTTCACAACGATGCTGTGTGGTCCGTCATCTTGTGACAAGACGTAGCTTGTCAAAAATATATTACAAAACGTCAAGAATGTATGTGAACCCGTTCCCGAGAGGATAATATGTTTGTATAAAAGATGGCAACCAATGTATTACGGAAAACGTTTGAGTTTGAACAAGGAGTACCACTTGATTTAGAAAAAGATTCATATATCGATCCTTCATTTAGAAATATGATAGTGTTAGTCAATTTAAAGTCGACAGCGGCAAAGGATCCCCGGATAACCGATCGCTTTACAGGAGGAAGTCACCACAGAAATTTATCAGTCGTGGTTTTCAATCAGAATCTGTATTTCAGTAAAGATCTCACAAAACGAAGAAATTGTCACTGTCTAATTTTGTTGAAAAATCCTGTGGATAAGCAAAGCTTAATGACCTTAGCCAAACAGATCTATCTATGAAAAACACAATATTTTTTTAGAAAAAATCGAACAGGCAACTAGAAAGCTTTTTTAGGTTTGTACTGATCGATCTCAAAATTCCTGAGCAGTTAAGACTACGTCATGATATTCTAAATAAATGGGGAATTAGCAATAACAATATAATACCCCTAACCGGTGAACAATATATAAATGATAAAATAATCAACGGAGCAGCATTTCTTGTGACGATTGTGGAATATTAAGTGAACATTTACACGATTTGCAAAGACATATCAACACATGGCGTCCAGAGCAAAATCAACTAAAAAGAAAACAACCGGAAGCTCTCAGTGAAGAAATCGAATCAAATAAAAAACCAAAGTTAGAACAACCACCCATTACAATGAGCTCTTCCGAAGAAAGCTCTCTCCATGATGAAGATGAAATTTGTAATACTTTTGTGGAAATGTCCCGAGGAGGTAATGGCAAAGAACGGCAATCAAAAATTGAAAAAATACACGAAGACGGGGTTAACTGAAGAGGAAGCCATGGATAAAGCTGAAGACAACTTACGACCCGATGACTGGAAAATATTCATGAATACATATGATACTTTAATAGGTTATATAACGAAGTGCTATGTGGAAAAACACACACCAAAAGTATGCACACTGTAAGATTATACAACCAACTAGGATATGATGAACCGACATCTCTACGCATGGCTTTGAAAAAATAACGACATCAACTGGAAGAGCATCTAGAACATTACCATTACCCTGATTCTGATAGTGAAAGCGATGAAGAGGATGAGGATGATGACGATGAAAGAATTGCCGATGATTTAGAAGAAAAGTAATGATTAAAATCACAGTTTTTACATTGCTGGCAGTTATTTCAGTTAAAACTTTTGACGTGTTAACATGTCTTGGGAAGATTATCTTAAAAAATATAGTATGACCCGACCAGTCATGCTAGCGTTTCGGGGCCCGATAAATTGTATGGCTTCAACGACAAGAACGTTACAGTATGCACCGACCATTAAGAACACCAAGTAATAGGACCCACATTGTTGTAGCAGGAATTGACGATCAATGGTCGGCTGACATTATGAATATGGATAAATTTTCAAAGTACAATGATGGATTCGGATATTTCTTGGTAGTCACAGATGTATTCTCTAAAAGATTATGGCTACGAAAGTTAAAAGACAAAAAAAGGAGATTCGGTAGCTCGCGCCTTTGAGGATATCTTCAAAGATGGACGCAGACCGAACAGAATTCGCACGGACATGGACAATGAGTTTAAACCCCTATTGGTGCAGAGAGCATTCCATCGTGAAGGAGTTCAACATTGTTATGCTTATAACGAAGTCAAGGTGTCTGTTTCTCAAATATTGATTAAAACAATTAAAACAAAAATATCAAAGTACTTTACCTACAAACAATCATACCGTTACATAGACCGATTACAGGGTTTCACAGAGGGATATAATCGAACAGTTCATAGCACCGTATATATGGCCCCAGAAGATGTAACAAAAGATAACGACGAGACTGTACGTATATCAGCGTTTTTGACAGAACAAAAAGGGCACCCTGTAAAAATAAAACACTTTCGCTCTAGATCCAAGATTGGCGATAGTGTGCGTCGTCCACACCTGAGGAATATATTTACTCTGCACTACGACGAAAACCCGACTGGAGAAAAATTCACTGTTGTACAACGATTTTGGAGACACAGTCTACCGGTATACAGAATCAATGATTATAATGGAGAGAATATTTAAAGGACATTTTATCAATCTGACTTACAGAAAATAACAGTGATACAGATTTATGGAAAGCATAGAATGTGCTCAGGACAAAAGAAAAAGGCCGAACTAAGGACGAACTAAACAGTACTTTGCTAAATGGCTATATTGGCCTTCAAACTTTAATTATTTGGTGAAAGCTACTGATGTACATGATATATAGATGTGTAAAGCATATATTCATAATAATATGTGTTATTTTTAAAGCCTCATTCAGTATAAGCCCCTATTTACACTTACATTGAGAGATTTAGATTTCTTCATATCTTCAGATCGGCGTACCTACAACAACAATGATATAACCACTAAGACTCCATTTTCATGATAGATGATTGTAATGCCAGTTTTAAGCAAGCCTATACGAATTCCCATTCACAGTACATTGTATATACCCCAAAAAAGACTATTCATACAACTTTACATATGTTTTCCTTTCAAATCAGCAGCAAATATAAATTCAGTATTCATATAAAGCCTAAAATACATAAAAACATCGTTTATCCATCGGGTAAACTTACATGCACCAATTCAATCTCAAGAGTTTCGTCTAAAACAAATTCTTCGTAGGACTGTAATACTCTCTCGCTTTCCGTGAGGAGTCGTTCAGCTGTATGATCTTGTGACTTGACAAATGGAAGAGCTATGGGAAAATCTAGCTCTGGACACTGAACTGAACTGCGAACGAGATCACTTGGTTGCATGAATTCTGTAATAATGCTTATTATATATTGGAAAAGCACTTTTAATGTCTTGACAATGTATGGTATGTCTCTCACATCTAGGTGTTTGACATCGACTTTGTAATGCAAAGCAGTTGTATTAAATTTTGGAATGTGTTGTTCTTTGGTTACTCTGAGGGTATGATAATTCTCAGGATTACTCTCTGTTGTAAGTCTTTTCTTTTGCATAGGTTCTTCGTTTTCGACACTGCTTGCAGGTCGTTTTGCTCCACCTCCATATTAATTGTGGTGTTGTTCCACGTGTCTTTGTAAATTATCTTTTCTTCCAAACAATTTTCCACAATCATTACAATTGAAAAGAGAACCATCTTGATGTTTCAATTCGTGTCTAATTAGATTGTCATTTCTGTAAAAGGTTTTCTGACATACATTAGAGGTGAAAATGCCATGATGGATCAGAAGTCGTTGATGGTGTTGTAAAAGAGCATGCTTGAAGTACACAGCTCCGCATTGTTGACACGAGTAGGTCTTGCCTCTTTGGTAGTCCATCTTAAAATGAACCTGTAAAAACAAATCAGACGATTAAAATCATAAATTTACACTTCATAAAGATACATATCTTAGCATTTTTTTCATTTATCGTTTGAACTTCAAACTATAAGGATGGATTCTAAGACTTGGCAAAAATGTCTTGTAAATTTTTCAAGAAAAGTTGTCATGTTGACACATAATAGAAACAAAAATGGAATCTCCCATCCATATCCGCAGAACACTCCGCTGCCGCCGCAGGAGTGGAATGTACTACATCCGCCGCCGCCGGAGGATGATAATGTACCACTGCGCCGCAGGAGGGAAATATACCGCAGCCGCCGCAGAAGGGTGTAGATACCGAACAGTCACCTTATAATATCAAGAGGGAAGACGCTTTTGTGCTAGGGCATCCGTTCACAGCGATCCTGAGTTGTCCGTCATCTTGCGACAAAACGTACCTTGTCAACAATATATTACAAAACGTCAATAATGTATGTCAACCCGTTCCAGAGAGGATAGTATGGTTGTGTAAAAGATGGCAACCGATGTATGTCGAAAGCGGCAAATGATCCCCGTATAACCGATCTCTTTACAGAAGGAAGTCACCACAGAAATGTGTCAGTCCTTGTTTTAGGTCACAATCTGTATTTCAGTAAAGATCTCACACAATGAAGAAATTGTCACTATCTATTTTTGTTCAAAAATCCAGTAGATAAGCAAAGCGTAATGACATTAGCCAAACAGATGTATCCAGGAAAAACACAATGTTTTTTTAGAAAAAAAATGAAAAGGCAACTAGAAAGCCTTTCCAGTTTTTACTGGTCGATCTCAAAACGACAACTCCTGAGCATTTAAAACTACGTCATGATATTCTAAATAAATGTGGAATTAGCAATAACCAATATAATACCCCTGACCAGTGAAAAAAATATAAATGATAAAATAATCAACTGAGATCATTTTCAAGAATAGACTCCAAGTTGAATTGAATTGGTGATATAATGCTTACTCTATCAGAACAATCTATGATGCTCAAAGGTTTTCTTAAAAGGGTTATGATTAAGTCAAACTGTGTTTATTATCTCTTTCTCTCACTGTCTATTCGCAATACAGACATTATACACGTGTCCCTTCGGTATCCTACTTTCGTTATTTACAATAAATGTTAATTTGATCGGTTGTAATAATTGTACACTAGAGTCGGAATAAACAGATTGTTAATACAAAGTGTTGATTAGAATATGTATATATATAAAAATGCATAAAATACATTCGATATGGTACAGAAAATAAGTCATCTTGGATTAATCTTTTGTCAAAAACTATTTTATAGTCTTTTGCTTCGGTCCTTGTGATAATTTTTGTAGTTTGTGAATTCCGAGCAATCCTGTTTTGGTCAACAACAGTTTAATGTCCATCTCTATTGTGCATCACCCTGTTAAGTATAGTGTCAACGTTGATATCCAGAGAATTTTTGTGGTAAAGAGTTATGCCTCTGACTTTAGCAAAAGTTGATATTCCTTCATGGCTTTCCGGCATGGCTTTCCGGAACATCTAATTTTCAATATTTATGCGATTCATGCTCTCTATTATCACTTCCATTTAATCATTGCGAATCATTAAACTCATCTTTCGAATGTCCCGAACAAAATGATCCTAAAAAATTTCTTCAATTTCCATCAGTTGTTAAAGGGGACTGCTTTAAAATATTTAATGAAAAAGGTTTATATTTTCTACATCTGAATGCTAGATCTTTATTGCCAAAAATATCAGAATTAAAATTAATTGCTTTAAAATCTAAAGCGGCAATCATATCAATCAGTGAAACATGGTTAGATGACTCGGTTACAGACGCGGAAATTAATATTGATAATTATAGTGTTGTACGCTTAGATAGATCACGTATCGGTGGCGGAGTCTGTATGTTTATTCGAAATGACCTGGCCTTCTAAATTCTCCAAGATCTTAAAATAGAAGGTATGGAAGCAATATGGATAGAAATTCCTTTACCAAAAACTAAACCAATAATAGTTGGAACCTGTTATAGACCACCCAAACAGAATGATTTTTTTGGATTTGTTTGAACGAACATTAAATAAACTAAGACCAGATTGTGAACAGATTATCCTAGGCAATTTCAATAACAGCTTTAAAAACAGCGTATCTTCCATGTGTAAGTCCTATAAAAATATTTTAAATATGGGCAATTTAAAACAGATTATTAAATATCATACTCGTGTAACACCAACATCAAGTACCATCATAGATCACATTGTATTTAATAATGAAGATAAAATATGTCAATCTGGGGTTATTTCATCAGGTGTAAGTGACCATTATATAACATTTTGTACAAGAAAGTCACAAAAAGTAACCACTTATAAACAAAACTTAGTCAGAATAAGATCAACTAAAAATTATAATAAAGATGTCTTTAATGATAAACTAAATGCCATTGATTGGTCATCATTACATTTATGTAGAAATGTTAATGAAGCATGGGAAAAATTTCGATCACTTTTTCATTAAGTCCTTGATAACGTTGCACCGTATAGAGACATCAAAATACGACAGCAGACTGAACCATGGATGACTTCCGACATCTTAGAAAACATCAGAAAAAGAGACGATTTGTTACACATGTATAAAAAGACACAAAATAAATACCAATTCGCACAGTTTTGTAAGATCAGAAACAAAGTCCAGAGAGATATTAAACACGCTAAGGAAGATTTTGCATCGGGCAAGATCGAGGAAAATAAAAAATCTCCAAAGAAACTCTGGCAACAATTGAAATCCCTAGGATATAGTTCTAAAAAAACAGATGTGGCAAGTATCGTTTTAAACGTAGCCGGACAAACATGCCATAGCTTAAGAGAAATCGCTAATCATTTTAACACCTTTTTCACCACAGTAGCATCTTCTCTTGTCGACACATTACCACCAGCTCCAGGATTATTCGATATTAATTCAAACATGTTTAAACAATTCTACTGTAAAGTTACCAATAATAACCTCCAATTAAAATTAACAAGTGTAAATAAAGACTTAATATACAAAGAACTTTGCAATCTTAATTCCTTCAAGAGCACAGGATTATACAACATTCCAGCGAGGTTAATTAAAGATGGAGCGAGCGCCCTGGTTAAACCAATAACTTATCTGGTGAATCTATCAATAACATCTGGGATAGTACCGGACGAACGTATATTAGCCAGTGTAAAACCATTATTTAAAAAGAACAGTAGATTAGAAATTGGCAACTATAGACCAGTAAGCATTCTTTGTATTATTTCTAAAATTCTTGAAAAAAGCTGTGTATAAACAACTGGAGACACATTTGATCGATCATAATTTACTATATCAATTTCAGTCTGGTTTTAGAAGCTCGTATTCAACTGATACTTGTCTTATACATTTATTTGATCATATTAAAAAACAAACATCAAAAGGATTATTTACAGGCATGGTTATGATAGACTTACAAAAAGCATTTAAAACAGTGGACCATCAAATATTATGCCACACATTAAGATCTATGGGAGTACAAGAAGTCAAATGGTTTGAATCGTATTTAACTGGAAGAAAGCAACTTGTAAAAGTAAATGGGACAGAATCTGAACTCCTTAATATTACTTGTGGAGTTTCTCAAGGAAGCATTTTAGGACCTTTGCTTTTCCTGTATTATCTTAACGACATTTCTATCAGTATTCAATCAGACTGCAAACTCTTGCTTTATACCGACGAAAGCACTATACTATTTTCTCATAAAGACCCCGATGTTATCTCCCACAAATTAGGAAAGGAACTAGAATCTTGTAGCAGCTGGCTCGTTGACAATAAGTTGTCTTTACACTTAGGCAAAACACAATGTATTATTTTTGGACCGAAACGTAAATTGAAGAAAGTAACACATTTTCAAATCCAGTGTAACAATCATATCATTCAATCGCAACCGAAACTTAAATATTTAGGCATAGACATAGACCAAAATTTATCAGGGGAAATTACAGTTAACTCAATAATAAAAAAG
>MJUT01053115.1:363222-390504 GCA_002080005.1 Gigantidas platifrons | reverse complement strand
TGAAAAATGAGATGTCCAACAAAGTGTTTGCGCCAACGGATCTCCAATTATAATAACAACAATGGCGGAACAGCTGAAACCGATGAAGAAAGATATATTATTCCTGGGAACTATTACTGTCAAAAATGATTGATATATTGCAGACTGAAATAAATGGATAAGCTCCTCGGGTACTGTAGCAGGTGAGTCAGAATTTCCTGGATCGTTTGATACCTCAGGCTCAGTTAGGACGTCAAACCTGTATCTTGCTTCAGTGGGAATTTTTCCATTCTCGAGTTTGATCTCCCATAATGGGAACTCAAAGTTTTCATTTTTCCCTATTATGATCCCCTTTTCACCCAAGAGAAGTCTGACTCTTTGTCCCCTTTCCAAAACTTTGTTTAGAGACATCTTTTATTTTGCAGACGACACGATCGCGATTTTGTTTACACAGTAACCAAGGAAGCTTTACGTGTATCCATGTATCGAGTAGAGTAAGTCCGAAACGTTCGAATGCCAACTGTTCTGTTCCCGGTAAGTCCCTCCAAACAGGGTGCACATCACAGCAGTAAAACGTTTAACCACACGCATCACGAAAATGGAATTAAGTTACTTTTTACATGAAAATGGTATTTAGACCTACAATATCTTTCAATATTTTATAAAATGATCGATCACAGTTGGAGAGAAAGTAGTCCCGACAGAATAAAAATTGACCAATCAGATGCCGAGAACAGTTAAATTCACTAGTGGGGAGAACAATTTTTTCACAATCGGTTGTGAAATGTGAAAATAATAAAACAATTAGAGAAACGGTCTTTAGAATTTTGAACTTATACAAACTAAATTAATGCTTAGTTCTTCGTCATTATTGAGAAAACAGCTGTCGATAAAATGCCTAATATTATCGTAATTTTGAAATCAATAATTTTTAGATGATTGGAACCTGAGATTATCTACGATGTGGTGGCGACTAATTTTCATTGTATATATGTCCACAGTTGTATTATATGAAAATATGAATGTTCAGTAAGCAGACGATCCAGAAATATTACAACAACAGCCTAAACACAAATATTGAAGAAAAATATGAAAAAGCCAATAACATGTTTATGAGAACTCCAAAACCAAATCTGCTGGGATAAATCACTTCGAATAGTCAGCCTCATCTAATCCGTGAATGGCACCTACAAATCGTGTCAGAATTTGCAAGGAGAATAAACGAAGACTGAAAAATTAGAATGAAATATTACACCTATTATTTCCGATCCGAAAAATTCACCAATATTTCAAGTGTTGTTCTTCATCTTTGAGGTTATGGTGGTAACGCCACTTTTACACTTTTAGCAATATTTCAGTTATATCGTGGCGGTCAGTTTTATTCTTGAAGGAAATCGGAGTGCCCCAAGAAAACACCCGACATACTGCAAGACATTAACAAGACATTGATCACATCATTTTGTATAGAGTACACGTCTCCATGAGCGATATTCTATCTCACAACGTTTTTGATTATAGGCACTGATTGCACAGGTAGTTGTAAATCTAACTACCATACAATCATGACTACAATGGCACCTTATAATAATTACTTACCATGTATATGTGTATATCTTACTTCTATATGCCACCTGTTTCATTACAAATTTATCATCTTAATTAAGAATTTATCGCACTTTTTGTTCGGTTCATGACGAAATAACCTCAATCAGGTTGTACATACCGTGTAACTTGATTAGCGGGCTACGCAAGGGTGTGTATAACCTGATTGAGGTTATTTCAAATGAACCGAACAAATAATTTCGATCAATTCTTATAAATTAATTTAAACTTTTTTTGTTATGATATTGAAAAATATATTTATTTTTTTCAAAATAAGGCAAATAATCGGAATAACCCCAAATGTGCCTCGTTTAAAGAAAATCACCTGATGACAACGGCACGCGACGCCTTGAGAACTACGTATAGGAGAATGTCCGAGTAACTCTTCATTTCTTAAAAATAATGGAGCCGAGGCCCATTGTTTTGAAGGAATGGATAGATACGAGGACATTCTCCAACTTAAAATCCACCCCTTGTACTATATTAATTTTATTAATTATTAATCTTGTAACAAAAAAAAAGTATGTGTATAGTATCTAAAGTACAAAGAGAACAATAACTCTCCATTCCTTAAAAATAATGGAGAGTTTTGACAATTGATTTACATAGCAGTTGGATTTTAAGTCTGTTTTAAGATTTAGTACATATACAAATACCCTCAACTTTTTAAACCAACATTTTAAAGACGTATATAATGACATGTGACTCTAAGATTAATTGATACGTGTATAGCTTACTTCAATATACCACCTGTTTGATTACAAATTTAAATTTCTCATCTTGTATTAAATATCCATTCTTACTTCTGGATTAGTGTTTATATAAATAGACGATATATAGGAATTTTCATTTTCCAGAAATCATCATACGTGCATAAGGGCACATTGGTGGTGTCCTTGACATTCACATTCTGGGTCATTAGTTACGTTTACAGTATGTAAAGCATAACGGTGGGTTTATAATAACAATAATAATAATAATAATAAATTCTTTATTTATAAAGGGTTACACAGTTAGTTAATAACTAATCTTCCCTGAGGCCTTCATTGACATATTTAAGCATACATTGTAAAGTACAAAAAATATATAAAAGTTACACACAAGAAGCAATACATTGTAATAATTCATGTAGAATAATGTATATCGTTTTCGTGCCTTTTGATTGGACAAGAGCACTGTCACGTGTTTGTTTTTGATTCGTTCATAACTCGATGAACTTTTTCGTTTCTGATCCGTTCTTAACTCGATGAACTTTTCTGTATAGCCACTATAAACAATATGGCTGCCGCCGACAAGAAACTACGAATATCCGATTGAAAGCAAGCCTGAAAATCAATTTAATAATCAAAATAGGGAACCGATTCACGTGGAAGAATTATAAGTATTAAACGGTTCTTTTCAGGAGTTCATTCATGTGTAAACGGTGCCCATGCAATCACAAAATGAATAAACGTCCGAAGAACGTTTATGTAAAGTTTGTGAGTGCATCGGCACCGTTTACACATGCATGAACTCCTGAAAAGAAGCGTTTAATCCTATACTAAGTATACATGTTCCAGACCATACGCGTATTTGGACCATACGCGTAAGGTCTGGACCGTATGCGCATTTTTTTCAAAATACCTACATGTACGGTCTGCCTAATTTTAAGAGATTATCGAGGCTTCAAAAAATACTTTACAGATCAACGTTATTCGAATCTAAAATATATTATTTTTAAGTTAATTATCACAATTGTACAATTTAGAAATAAGTCTAATTTAATCTATCACAAACTTACATGTCCTGAATTTAGTATGTTCGTAATACGTGAATTCTGCTCAATCGCAATTAACAAAATAGTTTGAAATTGAATAAAGTTATTAAAGTAATCGCCAGTAAACAGAATGTGGGAAGAAACATTTGAAGCATATTTAGAAACTTTATTACAAAAATCATCAAACCAACTGTATACTCGTGAGAAGACCGAGAGAATGATTAATGTTTTAATGAATGGAAAAACTGATTCAGCTAGATTCCGGCAATATGTGAAGGAAAAGAAATTTACATTGATAAACTGCCCTGAGTTTGGCATGGAAAATGAACTCTGCATACCCGCAAATGAGGTGAGAATCCTTTCTTTTCAGTTGATATTACATAAACTATACTTTTGTCAACTTATTGTCCCTTTTACGTTTTTTCACCTATTCTCCCAATATCAAAATTACTGTTTTCACACCGATTTTTATTTTATGAACTAGAAATAAAGAATTAGTAAACAATTAATGGTAATGTAAGGTACATCATCATTTAAAATGATACTTTTAACTTTTGTTATAAATGCATTATGAGAAGAAGCTTGTCGTATCGAAAACGGAAGTTCATTCCATAGCTTTGGTCCAGAGTATGTAAAAGTTTTCTTAAAAAGTTCAATTTTTGCCTTTGAGATTTGTAATTTTTCACTTACAACATTTCGGAGAGAGTAAGAATTTCTATCAGACAAGTATTGGCTTTTATTTTTTAAATATACAGGTGCTTCATTCTTTAGACATTTTGAAACAAGAAGATATTTATGATATATTATTCTTTGTTCAATACTCATCCATTCCAGTTGTTTAAATAGAGGTTCAGTTGGTGGTATGTGATCTTCATTTAATATCAATTTTGCTGTTCTTTTTTTGCAATTTAAGAATGCGATTTAGTCCCTCATTTGAATAATTTCCCCAACCAACACAACAATCATCAATTAAAGGCAAAATATAACCCGAATAAAAAGGTTGCCTTGATTCAAGATTTAAATATTTCCTTATTTGTGAAAGAAGGTAGATTTGTGATGATATTGTAGAACAGATTTGATCAATTTGGTTTTTCCAATTTAGATTTGAGTCAATTTTGATACCAAGTAATTTTTCACAAGCTGAATGTTGTAATTGTTCAAAATTAATACCGGTAGTCAAAGATAGTTTTTGCTTTGTTCCAACTGTCATACATTTAGTTTTATTACAATTCATAAACATACTATTACAGTCAAAAGTTTCATTCAAATTCATTTCAAACTTCACCAGTGAACCTGTTTCAAACACAAAGGAATGGGGGCTATAAGAACCCTATATGACCACATCTCTAGTGAATCTAATAAACTATTTTATTAAAAAAAGATGATGTGCTTTATTTTATAGACGACATCATACTTTTGATGTAAAAACTTGCTTCCAACAAATTCAGTGCCTTTTTTGTGTCGTTGTGACGTCATGAACGTGGCTTGTTTACTATATTCCGTTGCATTTTGAAGATATTTCGCAAGTTTTTGAAGAAATTAAGCACATGCGCAGTCGTACACCAAACAAAGCATAATTTAACAGACTGCTACATTTAACTTTTATACATATAACAGGCGCGTAGCTGCCCTTACGCAAAAAATCAATTGCTTGCACATCATTTCGGCAAAAAAAAAATGTTTCACTTGCAATAAAAATATTATTACTGACATGGGAAGAACCCCACTTTTTCAGTATAATTAATAATCATTATAACGTGTTTTTTCTGAAGAAAGATGATATTGACCTTTATTCCGCAGATTGCTTTTACGATGACGGGTTTTTGTTCCGGTATTTATAATTTCCCGAAGTTGAGCATGGTCAACATTCAAAGTTTGACATGAAGAAACTAGATTTTTACTTCAAGCCTAAGGATGCTTCATCCACAAAATCGTTCGATACAAGCCAAGCTGGTGTATCTGATTCTCTACCAGAGTCATTACCAAGTCCATTAGATTCACAAAATAACTTAATAAAAAAAAGCAAGGACTATTTAAATTCTTTAAAATAAATATTATTCATTATTGTCTGTAGGGGTATTGTCTCATGTTTTCTTGTGAATGAATGTGAATGCCATGGAATATAATAGTGTCTCCTGTAGTGAAGATAAGTGGTATTGCTGTATGATGGAGATGTATCTTTTTTTGTGTGTTACTGATAATTGAAATATCTATAAAAAAAAAAAAAAAATACACACACACACACCTTCCCTATTCTGTTGTACAAAACCTGTCTCTTAAAAGCAGACACATTCCCTACGCCAGTCCCTACTCTGTTGTTAAAACCTGTCGCATAGAAGTAGACACTTCAAAACAGCAGCATATAACATGGAGATTTTTTTCTGAAATTGTCAAGAGTAGTTTCTTCATGTTAAACTTAAAACTTTGAATGTTGACCATGCTCAACTGCGGGAAATTATTAATACCGGAACAAAAACCCGTCATTGTAAAAGCAATCTCCGGAATAAAGGTCAATATCATCTCAGCACCGTTTTGTTGATATTTTACACCATGCCTGCCAGCACAGCTACGACGGAGAGATCATTCTCTGCTCTCCGTCGCCTTATAACGTACTTGGGGACAACAATGCTGCAGGACCGCCTGACTTCTTTAGCTGTACTGCATGTGCACTGAGACATTGACATTGACATCGACAGAGTCGTGCGCTCATTTACTATAGGAAAATCTCCAACGGTCATATTGACTTTGGCTACGGACATTAAATTCAAATATAAAATAAATAACGCAAACTACTATGTGTTTTGATTTTTACAATAGGAATTCAATACTTTCTAGAGGCGTAGCTGCATATACGTTGTCACGCGATGGCGTGCACATCGTCAGGTCATAAAAAAATAGGATATAAATTTATAATAATCATATGTTTCAGTGGTGTACAGCATGTACATGATATTTAATTACAACACTATTTCATTCAGGTGTTCATTTTTTCCTGGTTACTGTCCGTCTTTCGTAATTGAAATCCTCAAAGTGAAATACAACCGAATTGATATCAAAATGCGACTTGTTTCAACCTCATTTATAATAAACATTGAAATTCTTTCAAACTTCTATATCACGTACATGATCTTTAATTACAACACTGTTTCATTCAGGTGTTCATTTGTTCCTGTTCTAGTGAAAGGTCCTTATCAAACAGCATCATGCAGTTTACATGTAATGCAGTTAGTACGTATTTAAATCACATAAAGCTATTTCTATTTTTCATACGTTGGGGAGAGGGGGTGTGGTGATTTATCAAGTACATCAATCTGTCCTGTTTTCATGTTGGGCGGAAGTCACTATTGTACATTCGAAATATTAATTGCGAATTTATCAAGTACGATGCACATGCTACCTGTCTAGTATATTATGGGTTTTTTTCTCGATCTACAGTTCAGAGGAGATGTGGCTATATTGGTATTTCTTAAGACAATGGCAAGTTACAATCCAACTAGTTTAACCCCGTAACTTTTTACTGAAGTACCTGTACTAAGTCAGGAAAGTGAGCGGTCATGCATATTGTGTGTTAGGGATATCGAATTTTCCTATTTCTACGATTTTTCTATTGAATCTTTGGAACTTTTCCGACGATGTAATACTTTTTTTTTCATTTTATTATATGTTGTGAAAAAAGAATTATGATGATGTACATTTTTATCTGTAACAGGGCCTCCAAGAAAAATTTTGCAAGGCGTAACAATACTGCTTTGGGGTCTGAGAACAGGCTGACACTTCTCTCAAAACCGTGGATTTAAGTTGAATATACCAAAAAATAATGAAAAAATCAAAATAATACGTCAATGACTAAGGCTATGGGGCCCTTCAGAGATTCACGGGCCCTTTCGTGGGTGTCTTCAACCTACGCCAACATTTTGAAATATCATATTCAAGGTATGCCAACACACATTATATTACAGGTGTTTATATAACAATTATTGACAGTTACAGGTAAGTAAATTTGGAAATGCAGGTCTCAAAAGTGAAATTTAATATTAAAAAAAAAAAACAAAACAAAAACAATCTAAAAATATAAGAATAAGTCTGTTAAAATTTAATAACTTAAAAAAAAATATTAAACTTTTGTAAAAATTTATAATATCCTATTTTATTTTCATGATTGATGCTATAATATCTTTAATTTATTTTCATAAAATATGATTAAAAAAATAATATCTGTGCTTGGAATATCTTAATTTTATTTTCATAAAGTATGACATAAAAATATATATACTTATAATATCTTATTTTCTTTTCATGATTGATGTTAAAATATATGTGCTTTTAATAATATTCCAATTATTTTTTTTTTATAAAGTTTGATATTAAATATATGTGCTGATATACTGATTTATTGTTTGTTATTTCCATAAAATATGATTTTAAATACTTACTTTATTCACTCAATACTCACAAAAAAAAACAAGATAACCTTACATTAAAAAATAATTGTGGACTTGGAGTACATTGACATCTCCCCCGATTGTACACTAATTAAACATGTCTAGTCATGTTTATATAACAATTAACCTATTCAACCTATGCCAACAATCTGTTTTACCTTTTTATATATATTTTTTTAAATGTTGGCATAGGTTGAGTGAACCCTTTCGTGGCGTTCCGTGCCCCGTACCGATGTACCGGCTGAACCCTCCTCTCATATGCCCTGCGTTTTACCATCCTAGATTCTGTAAATCCAGTTCTCTATCCTGCTATGGATACAATAGTATGTGTTTTGGTAAGCATGCCAGTAGCAAGCGCTACCTCTGAGATGTCATTTAGTGTACTGAGACATTTGAAAACTTGTGTTAGTTCGCCTATGAAGAATGACAGGCTATCTTCCCTGGGATTGATGCATATTCACCGAGATTTTGAAGTGGACTTGTACAAAGCAATGGAGGTGTTCGTATCTGCTAAGACACGAAGGGCACATTTTTGACAATTTTAAGATATTCTTGTCTATCAAAGTCATTAAAATTGTGCTTGATTCTATGTTATATGAAACCCTGAAATGGCCCCAGATCGCACCATTTTGCATCTCGTCGAAAGTAATTATGGCGTGCACACTATTAAGTCTCAGCTACGTCCCTACTTTCATCATTTTGAATTATTTGGTATTGCCAAATTTTTATTACAAATATACAAATTACACTTAAAACAAGTGAACAATATGGCAATATGAACAGACTGCGAATCAAAAGGTGCATGCAATAACGTGTTCCTATTTTTGTTTAAATATTTTTTCAGTTGTACTTTGTAACATCTCCGTTAATCAGCAAAGCTTTTTAAAAAGCAATTATTTAGTATCCATCAGAACAAACATTGAGGATTCGCTAGCTTTCTAAAAATAAAATTTTAATAACCAAGGCGGACGGTATATGTAAATCTGAATTTATAGGAACAAGTCGCAGGTTTCAGGAATCATGCCATTTCTTTTTTAACATGTGTTGTACCTCATATTTCCTTTGTTCATATATTAACTTCCTGAAGTATTCTATCAACCGGTGCATGTTTTCTGTATGAAACGTGATGGTAATAAAAGGAGCGATTTAACAACAGGAATTACCCTCTCTACTTGCTAGAAACGCTGGGCTTACGAGGGGCTTCGCCCCTCTGGTCCCCCATCCAGGGCCAGCCCTGGACACGCTGGGAGCCTTATGCGGTCCCCAGACCCCTCGCCTAACTTCTTTGATTGCACATAGTTTTACTTCCAGCTACGCCCCTGTATACTATTAAAGTATTTTTTGTGGATGCGTGTGCAGGTGTTTAGTTTCTTAAAAAACGACAAAAAATGTTAAATTTCACAAGCGTTTAGATGACGTTTCGATGTTTCCACGACATTTCCCATATTTTCCGCGCGTGACCAACTAACAGTCATTTAGGTAAAGGTAAAACAAACATTATAACTCTACCCAAATTAGTATTTTTCATATGGCCGTAAATTATTAAATACTTTATCCTGGAATACTGAATGACTTTTAACCCTCTTAGTTCCAAATACAGGGGGTGAATATACGTCATAATTGGAATCCATTTTGTGCCGCTTGAAGGTCAGTTTTTATTCATAGCATTAGTTATTGGAAGGATAACATTAAATATGATAGTGCGTCAAATGCCCCTAAATGTCTGCTAAAACAACGGTGTTTGAGAGTTTGACAAGTTTTTGAACAATGAACACATCGTTGTTTTAACTTACCTTCAAGCTGTACAAAATGGCTTCCAATTATGACGTACATTCATCCATTACTCCCCCACCCACCCCGAAATAAACATTGTATTCCTTGTATGGTACAAATATTTATTTTCAGAAAACAAACTGATTTTTAACACATTCCAAGGACCGATATGGACACCATATTAACTTTTTTAAATTCAATCAACAGTTATTTTTTATTTGAAATTGTAACAAATTTCGTTAAAACGTCTTTTAGAAACGCCATGCTTGTGACGTTTCAACTGTCACACCATAGATCAATATAAGCTGAAAATTATTTTATTTTGTACAACACATTTCAAAATGAACAAATTAGTATATGTAATTACATTATTCTCCATCATATTAAAATTCTAATGCAATTATAATGTAACGTGTATTTTCATTGGCAATCGAGATCCGTCAAATCTGCAGTTGACATGCCTGAAGGAATGCTATATTCCTACTCCGAATGCACTTGTTTGTAAACAATATAGCTGACCCAGATATTTCCGACTCTGAATGTGACGCTGACGACCTATTATTGATGCCAATCTAATCCGCCATCATTCCACATTTTGACTTGCAAACTGAGTTTCCAGATTTAGACTCGGAGGACTCAGAGGGAGAAGAAACGGGCAAGGACATCACTCGAACAGATATTGAATCGCACAATCAGGTAGCTGAAGCGACAGCGGACTGTTCCGAGTGAACGTAGGTTCAATAAACTAAGTACATTAATTGTACACAGCTTAACCCCAGTCCCTTTCTTTCTGTATTTCTGCATGCATTCATTTATTCCAAAGATAAAGGTACTGACCATTTGAGGTGATGTGATTCGCTACAATGTGCACACTTCAGAGTTTTTCTCTCAATGTCAGTTTTGAAAATATAAAAATTCTCTCAATATTTGGATATAATAAGTCCTACAAATGCTCATGATCAATGCCTAGATAAATGAATTGAAAAAAAAACCAGTCTGTTTCTATTTTCGTTTTACAGAAAAATTGAACTGCAGTGCAAAAAAACCGACTTCATATTAAACAACCTGAATTTTAGGAAAATATTGCATCATTTTTTTCTGTAAAATGTTCTTCATGGCCATTTAACAGACAGTTTATGATTCTAGTATGAAAAATTTAACTTATATTTTGAATGGAGGTCAGTAATATTATTAATATTATTAATGGAATAACAAAACCCACTAACCTTCATGTTTACAGTAGTTTTCCTACATTGATAACTAGACGGTGATGTAATTAAGTTACTTATATTTTCCAATTTGATGGCATTTTGCATTTAGCTACTTAAATAAGTAAAATGCTCGCAATATCGTAAAATAAATCAGTAACCAACTTGTGTCTATGTCACCAGCGTTCCTTGTAAACTACATCACCGGATGACGATACATTACAAAGTCAAAGTCGATAGATTGTTGTCTTAAGTCCGGAATTTTTTTGTCGAATGTTTATGTTTGTATGCACCACGGTCCTAATAAATTAGATGATAAATGAAGAGCATTTGAAGAGTTGTCGGTGTCCATTGTGAATTTGACGGACTATTTTGTTAGCGGAAGGAATTTGAAAAGTGCATATATTTCGTCATTTATTTGTATGTTTTCAAACTAGTGTGTACACGTTGGGAGAATTTCATAAGAATAGGAATAACAGTACAGTATTTGAAGAGTTGACGGTCGCAAATATCTGTTTTACTGGCTCCGCTTCACGTCGCCAGTAAAACGGCATTTGCGACCGTCAAGTCCACAATTGACACCTCCAACTCTTCAAATACAGTACTGTTATTCCTTATATATACCATGATAACAAAAATATGGCAAGTGATTGGACAGAACAACAGACGTTATTTTGTATATCATTTTATGTATATGACGCAATCTACACTATCACTAAGTGGCGAGGAAGAAATGAAACAAGCTATAATCATTCCTTATTTTATGTAAATTTGTATGGAAATCCTGCATTTTAATTACATTGCAAGAAGGTTACATTTTAGTCTCTCACCCTCCAGGGCGGGTGACAACTTGTTTGTCTGTCATCCTCTCGTGAGTCGCAACTGGTTACCACTGTAATTGATGGTACCCGATATGAAATCATTTGTGCGTTTGACAAAGTATGAAAACACGTCGTAATCTTAAGTTTGTCATGAAATAGATTGTTGTGAAAAATTACCTGACGAACATGTTTTGCATATGTCAATGATGAAAATATTAATGAATTACTGTGAATAGCTGGATTTACCTGATCTCATGGATGAAGACAAATGAGATGTTGACTTCATCAAGCGTGAGAGATAATCACATTTATCATACTTCATGCAAAAGTCTATTAATTGCATTGGATAACAGGTATTTGACATTCCTCAATAGCTTTTCTTGGTGTAGGAATCAGATCATAATAACACGCTCTGCAATATCACCCTCCCGAGCCGAACTTTGCCGAACCGGAAAATAAACACGTCCGAGTTTTGCCGATTAGTCATTTCCGATGTTTACAATGTATTTTTATAAACACCCTTGCTATACACGATTTATCAATGTGTTTTCCAAAATTTCAAAGCAAATTTGAAAAATTTCACAAAATTTCAAAATTTTCAAAAAATTTCAAAATTTCAATTTTTTTTTTTTAATTTCAAAAAAAATTCCTAATTCTAAAATAAAAACAATTTTTGTTAAAGTTCCAAATTTTTCAAAAATTTCTACTCATTTTTTTTATAAAAAATCTAAATTTTCATTAGATTTCAAAATTTTCAAAAAATTTCAAAATGATAAATTTTCAAAAAGTTTAAAAAATTTCAGTTTTCATAAAATTTCAAAATTTTAATATTCAAATAATAATATTGGTAGATGACCACACTCTGAAAAAAATATCGTACTCTGAAAAAATATCACACTCTGAAAAAAGAATATCACCCTCGACTTCGTCTCGGGTGATATTCTTTTTCCACAGTGTGATATTTTTCCTTCGTGTGGTAATCTACCATAACACCCTCAACTAAAGGCAGTATGTATATAATAACACAGGGATGTTGTTGTTGCTTCTCGAATATTTCACGATGTGCAGTATCTATTATCGAAAAGAAAGTTTAAGCAGTCATGGTCAACAATTATACCAATATCAATAAAAGAGCCGCCTAGCGCATAAATGCGCGACGTATCCCTCCGCACTTGCATAACATTTAGCTTTATATATTGATAGAAAGCAGCCTTGCAGTCTTAAAAAGTCCCAATAGCTATATATTTTTTTATTGAGCTGCATTCTTCAAAAAATGTACTATACATGCTTTATATTTAGTAAAATAATGTTTTAACTCATTTTCGTCTTGATATATGTGAGAATGAATGGGTGAGAGGACGATATTTGTTGAAAAATTCCAGAATGATACATGAAAAGATGGCGACTGATTAATTATCGGAAAATTTACGGAGTCTGTCGAATGATCCAATAATAACTACTCGGTCATATACGGTTGCCGAAAGATAGTGTTGTTCCAACTATAAATAAACAGCGATGAAACATGTAAGCACGTGTACTCTTTTCTCAATATATCATTGTTTTATTTCAAATGTTTTCCCGATAGAAAGTGGCCACTTCGCATGGTTTTAATAGAGAAAAGTACGTTAGTAATTTGTGGATAGCTCGAGAGAGGAGAAATAAAGTTGATTTAAAAAATACGTATTTTGACAAAATTGGGGTGCGATAAGGGAAATACAAAAAGTGAAACAGGTGAACAATAAATATGTTGTATTCTATATTCGTTAAAAAAACAATCAAAATATGGACAATTCAAAAGTGTTTTTTGTAAAATTTGTTAAAATCTATCCAGAAATAACTTCACATTTTTTTTGGGTAAAAATATGGTTTTGGTTGATTATATGTTGTTGTTTTTATTTTTATTTTCCAATACTTTTGACAGATGTCTATTTTGTTTGGTCCTCATTTTATTGGTTGCCAAATAAGATTGAATTAAAGATTTATTTATACAAGATGATAACAAATTATATTTATTTTAGAATTCAGATCAACTACCATCGAAATAATTTCTCCTAATGATGAGAGTTCTTGCAAGAACATTGTCAATCAAGGAGCATGCAGAAGACAAGGGAGAGGTAGGGGTAGAGGACAGTGAGAGGTGCCACTCAAATTACCATACTCAACAAGCAAAAACCCGCATCTCATGACAAACTGTTAGATGACCCCTCAAACAAAGCATAATTGGGAAAGTATTCATGCAGAACCATAATATCTTTTTCAAACTAATTAACAAAAAATGTATATAGAATGAAGAGAAGTATTATAAGGGAAAACTATATACATGTAAATTGTTTCTCATCTATATTCCTTTCTTTTCAGGATTTCTGTACCATAGATTTGGACGAACTTGTTTTGGAGGTTGCTGCTCGCTATAGAAGTGATGTTCTGTACAACCTCCAGATCAAGATAACAAGAGAGGCAGAAGACACACTGTGTACAGACAGTACATTTTGTGGCAACATGACTAGCTGGGAGCAGGAAACAGGCGTGTTATACCAAGTTCTTGTGTATGGCGGATAAGGCAAAAATATCCAGCCCCACTTGGACAGTATGTCGGCATCATGTCTGGAAGACTCGGATAGATAATCTAAAATAACATTATTTTCTGTGCCAAATTTATTTACACACTGTGTGTGTTAATAATTTTGTACACCTGTTTTGCAGTGAAGGCAAATAAAAAATAAAAATAATCTGGTTACATGGTCCATATTGAGAAAACAAAACAAACTTAAACTTGGTTTTTTAATTAAATTGTTTTATAAAAATCAAACATTATTCAGGGGCAGTTGTCATGATCATATGGTTGTTGGATTTGCAACTACCTATGCAATCAGTGCATATCACCACTGAAGTAGTAAGCTTGAATCCCACACAGGGTTAGGGTTAGGTGTACTCGATACAACATTTTGTGATAAAGTTTATCAGTGACATGCGGCAGATCTGTGGTTTTCTCCTGGTACTCTGGTTTTCTTTAACAATAAAACTGACAACTACGATATAGCTGAAATATTGTTAAAAGTGGCATTAAATACCATGACCCTATCCCTCAAACATCATTCAATAAATGTAGGGTTTCTAATCACAGGAACCATGTTAATGGAAATATTGAGAGAAAGGAATATCATTATACCAAAAAAAAAATTTAAGGTACAAATTTTAATCAGAAAAATAATAAATGCAAATAACATAAACTCCTACAAAACACTTTACATAATTTTAATGAATACGTGTATATCTACAATGCTTACAATATCATTACAAGTGTATTCAATAGCAGAGTATCAACCACAAAAATATAAGCAAGTTTAAATATATCATCTTCTAACTGGTTTATTGTCTCTGATCATTATAAATGCTGATTAGGCAAACACAGAGCACCATGTTTCAAGTAATAATGACCAATCTTTATAGAGGACTTTCCATATAGTTTTTACTTCATTGGCTGACCATCTAGACCTTTTTTTACTGTAATAAGTCCTGAAATATAGATACTGCATATTAAGTATGAAATTGAAACCTAATGCCCCTATTTTCTAATTTTTTTGTAGAGATATTTGTAAATTTTGGTGTGCTGAAAATGGGAACAATTGAGATGGTTGTGTTTTTGTCAAATTATGTGGTTGTTTTATTTTCTTTCGATATTATTAATGATTTGATTTGATTTTTGGTATTTTAACGCCACTTTCAACAATATATCAGCTATATCGTGGCGACCAGTTTTAGTGGTGGAGGAAGCCGGAGTACTCGGAGAGAACCACTGACCATGGGCAAGCAACTGGTAAACTTTATTACATGCGACTGCCAAGTCGAGGGCACCATTTTTTGTAATTTACAAAGCCGGGCTTGATCCGATGCCGTATTGGTGATAGGCTTCCAATGACCTAACTCATTGAGCCACCCGGGCCCCTCAATATTATTTCAAATGTACAAATGTACTAATTTCGCCATTTATTTTTCTCCTTATATTATATAGTATTAGACATTTAACTCAATATCTTTTTTTCCAGACAATCTGAACACAAGTATTTATACTTGTGAGTTTTTTTTGTGTGTGTCAAATTGTCAAGAATACTCACTCAAATGGATAAATAAAACTGCTGGATTTGTCAAATGCTTTTTTGGTGGAATATTTGCTGACAGCAATATCTTCTATGCCTGACATTGCAACCTGTCCTAAAAAAGAATAATATAAAACTGACATGTGTCGCTGTTACACAATAGCCCGGCTTTGTAAATTACAACAAAAAGGTGCATTTGATTTGCAGCTGCTTGTGAATGATAATGTTTACCAGTTGCTTGCCCATGGTCAGTTCTGAATTATCGTTGAAAGTGGTGTTTAAACACCAAAAATCAAAATCACAATATTTGCATTTTACTTGAGTAAACCATTATTGTATTCAATGAAATGAAATATTGTCAGATTTGTCACAACTAAAGTGCATATATATATATATATGAAAAAGTAAATATATAGATTTACACAACAAGATTCTATTGATTTATACCAGTAATATAATTTTGAAAGTATCTCCCACAAGCAAAGCACTGCACTTAGCTCAATTTGCCATTATTGTTCTCTCTGAGTCTCAGTCTTTCAACTGCTTTTGGTTTTCAATTTTTCAAATGTTTTGATTCTAGCTGTATGAAGGCAGTCTTTGCCTCAATTGTTTTCACCTACTTGCCCGAAAGCCAAATTTAGAAAAAAAAAATATATTTATTCAAACAAATTCATTCATAATTTTCACTTGTCTGAATCCAGTTTTACTTGTCCTGGGCTTCGGGCAAGTGGGTTAGCGTGAAGACTGTATGAAGGTGAAATAAATTGTTAAAAATACCATAAACAGCAATGAAATTTACTATATACTTTCACTACTATGTTGTTTTATTAAACTTTCATTTTACCAATCTCAGAAACATATGCAATAGGTGATAAGCAGAGTCTACTAGAGACTAAAGTAATTTTGTGCTTCTGATGAGCATGTTCTGGAGTGGATGTATATGCAGCACATGCTGTATTATCAGACAATGGCACACTTGTGGCAAACACACTATCATCTTGTAATTTAAGTCGTTTTGCTGTTTGTGTCACCTGCATTTTCTCATCATAGCTGAAATTGACAATAAGAATATTGTAAAATGACAAAAAATAATGAAGATCTGTGACAGTGTGACTACTAGTACAATTAGGGGCAGAAGGTCCCATTTCCGGGATGCCTTGATTGAGGAGCAAATACTATATTTAACACTAATTTGGTACTTACTATATTCATCGCAATACACCCCCCCCCACACACACACACACAATGTTTCCCACAAAGCTTGTTAGAATATTTGTTTAATTAAAATACTACTTCAGAATTAAAGCAAAATTTGACACAATACACTAAAGAACATTGTTTAAAATCTATGACGCCGATTTAAAAGAGTTAATTTGTATTTTTAAAAACTCCCCTTGGCTGCCCTCAATATTTTCGTCTCGATTTTACCGTTGTTAATCGACAGGTTTTATCACCTATTTCGAAGTAAATAACAAACATTTAAGATATAGATGATAAATTAATATATATTTCCTTCGATGTATTCACCTACGGAATAAATTCATAACTTCTATCAGTGACAATTTACGATTTATTTTTATTGTTAAAATGTAAACATTGCACTTACCAGTCCAAAAGAATTTTCGCCACTTCAGCGTTGGATTTCACTCGTAGAACTGATCTGAGCTCATTCCAACAATCACACTGGTCTCCAATCCATATCCTGCTCAGATCACTCGATTAAGCATTCGATTCTCCTTTCCGGTGTTTTTTTTCTTCTGAAATTTGAAGCTGTAAATCTTCAGGACCACGCTTTGAACTAGATTCCCACATGTTTCTTTCATCGACAACAATCTCAATACGCATGCGTAGCGTTAAAGTTCAAAAGAGGTCGCTTGAATACGAAAAAGTTTCATATTAGAATTGTTGTTTATTTTGCATGACAGGATAAACTTATCCCTATTTGTTTTCCCTGTCATTACATAGTATTACGAACTGAAATTATTTTGTTGCGTTTTTTAAATGTTTTAAACAAGTTTAAAGGATTTTATCATTAGACAATCGGGTTTTTATCTTTAGTCAAATATATAGCTATTGGGACTTTAAGATCAAGTCAAAACTCAAATAAAAATAAAAAGAAGCATAAATCTGATTCCATTAAGACGGTTTAATCACGCCATGTGTTTACGCCTGATCCAGACCATGGTCTTGATTACCATCAGTTTCACGTTGTTGTAATTTTTGTTGCTTAAATATGATGTTTATAAGAGGAGTGGTTCGTCTTATCGTGGTTGGTTACTAATAATATATGTGTCAGATGAAAAGACGAACACACTACATACACTGATGATATATGGGTCAGACCAAAAGACAAATACTTACATTGTGTTCAATAGAGAATATGAGGGTTATCAAAGAAGTGGTTCGTCTTGTCGTGGTTGGTTATAGTGTCTAACATTACCGTTTAAGGAAGTGGTTCCCTTTTGGTGGTTAGTTGTATTGTTGGCCATTACTGTTAAAGTTTATCAAAAAAGTGGCTCCTTTTTGGTAGTTAGTTGTATTGTCGGTCATTACTTTTTAAGGTTTATTGAATGAGTGGTTCATTTTGTGGTACAATGTAGTTGGTTCTATTGTCAACCACTACTGTTTAACGTTTGTCTTTCCATCATATTACAACATATGGTTTTGTCTAGTGTAATAGTTGGAGATCGATCATTTTCCCATCTACAATCCAAAGATTACAAAAGCAGGGAAGAAGGATGCATGACTAAAATGTTAAATGAGCTAAGCGTACCAACCTTACAGTCCAAAAGACAGAAACAACGCCTAATCTTCTTTTATAAAGTGGTTGAGGGGTAAGTACCAGCAATGCCGCCGGGTCTATTTGTAAATTACCAGAAACCAAAACGTCAAATCAGAGCAAAAACAATTGACGACTGTGTAACTACCAATATAGTGACTTCCTCGGTAAGAAACAACAGTAAATGTATATTGATCTCTCCGAGTATAACCGATCAGTATAACACTCATTCTTTGTACGGACAGTTGTTGATTGGAATCACCTGAACGAAAACACTGTGTCCGCAGAGAAACTCGAAAGTTTTAAGTACGCGCTCGCGGTACATCGCGACTAAGTTGCTCCCCACCCGTCATATCATAGCCCAGAAGGGATCCTATGACGTAACATTACAGATACATATACAATAATTGGCTATATTAAATGCTGTCAATAAGGATCTATATGGCTGGCAGGAACAGTACGTTTCATTACAGAGCAATAGTATTATCATTATTCATAGGATTTAATTTGCTTCCCACGCAAATTTTTATAAATATGTACGCTAAGCGAGATGTATACTATGAATTTAGTTTTATTCGTGGTAGAACGTGAATTTCGTGACTCGTATCAATGTGATTTCATTTTTATAAGTGGTAGAATGTGAATTTCGGAAATCGTATTAACTCGATTTCATTTTTATTAATGGTAATCCACTTTTCATGAATTTCGTGAATCGTATCAAACCACGAATTAAAAAAACAACGACTAATTACATGTTGATGTATTAATTCTGAAGTAAAATCCACGAAAATACAATTCGACGAATTTAGATGACCTCAAATCATCTTTTGAACAAAAAACATTAGACCAGGAAATATCAAACCGTAAAACGTCGAACGTAGAGAACATATCATAGAAATGGTTGCCGATCAGATAGAACAAAATCATCAACATAGTAAAACGTCGAACGTAGAGAACTTATCATAGAAATGGTTGCCGATCAGATAGAACAAAATCATCAACATAGTAAAACGTCGAACGTAGAGAACTTATCATAGAAATGGTTGCCGATCAGATAGAACAAAATCATCAACATAGTAAAACGTCGAACGTAGAGAACTTATCATAGAAATGGTTGCCGATCAGATAGAACAAAATCATCAACATAGTAAAACCAAATACAAAATACAACTGAAGAATAAACACTCTTGCAACATAAACTTCATTACATAATGAATTGCGAACAGGTGTTCCGTGGGGGATCAGCATCTCCTTCGAGAGAACAGGTGTTCGGTGGGTCAGCGTCTCATTCGACAGAACAGGTGTTCCGTGGGCAGCATCTCCTTCAAGAGAACAGGTGTTCTGTGGGTCAGCATCTCCTTCGAGAGAACAGATGTTCCGTGGGTCAACATCTCCTTCGAGAGAACAGGTATTCCGCAGCAGCCTCTCCTTCCTATTAATGGTGCTCCTCGAGAAGTCCTACTATTATTGGAAATATTGCCTTTCGACATGACCTTTGAAACCATTTGGCCAATTTTAGCTTAACTTGACTAGAAGAGTAAATGGAATCTCCAAACTGGCATATAAAGTCGTATGTATACGATGGTACAGGTAAAATATATTCGTTAAACATAAACTTCCATGCATTATTAGTTTAATAAACGTTAGAGAATACCGAAGGGGCAATCAAAAATGGACAATCTAACGACACTGGCAATATAGGGTACACAAGACGAAGAAAAACAAAACAAAAAATACAACACAATATGTGTTGGACACCACTATGCGCAAACAAACACAAATAACGTAACAAAACATGTGAGCCCTCCCACAAACATCTAGAGGTAAAGTATTAGTCACAGATGTTTTAGAGTACATTGCGAACCAGGTGAGCGAGACAGGTCCCTTGTAATTTTTAATTTGTTTTCAATCTCATTATGTAAATCCTACGTGTGTAATATTCACATCCATATTAATTCTGGTATTTCTGAAGAGAACGAACGCATATCAATAAGATAAGTACAAACCACACATCAAGTTAAACATTCATTTTTTCAGTGACGAAAATAAACACGTGTTGACCCCTGTTTAGTTAAGACACATGTTCATCCTTCAAAACAAATTCCATATAAATTATGATGTTCGCTTTTCATTCCTTCTCTGATTTATTCGTTTCATTTTTTTTCAAATAAAAGAAATGTCAACTTTTCTCAGATAGAAAGATCTTTCTTAAATAAATAAAATACAAAAAAGTTGAAGGACAGGATTTGAACAAATTATGATAATATATTGATGAGGGCAGCATTTAATTATGAATTGTTTTTTTTAGGAGTATAATTGTACAAAAGAAGAAAAACTACTTCAGTAAAGCATTGCTGATATACCTATTAACTATATATACAGTCACGTATTTCGACGAAGAGAGGCCATAGGCTATAGTTGCACTAGGCCCCTCCCAATCCTCACCCTCACGGCTATAGGAAGATGTAAGAGTGTTTGATCAATATGAATAGAGGCGAGGATGATGACGGGTGTTTAGAATTCTGTAATTTTCTAAAATGAAGTGCAACTGTGCAAGAAGAAATCCTGAGTGGTTGTTTAGTACAGTGTGTTATGACAGAAGAAGTATGAATGACAAAGGACAGCGTCAAAATTATTACATTTGTGTATATGCATATTGCATACAATCTTTATTTGTCCGTTCATGTGATTTGTAAACAATGTGTGTTTACATCCTGCTATATAAATACCTTTCACAGAAATTTAAATATAATGATACCTGGTTGGTATTGAATAATATTTCACAATACACTTGCGTTGAAACACACATAACATTTTTGCGACGATGAGATATTGTGAGGTTTAGTTTAATATTATTTTATTGTATATAATAAAGCAACGGGATTGGACAAAAAATTATCACAACCTATGGACTGTCGGCTACGTACAAGATATACACAGACATATAATAATGTAAACAAATACTTACAATGCATAAATATAAATAATATTTTACACAATATAGTGAAACATGGGAAATAAAATGATGTTATTGTTTGTTTTTTTTTGTAATTTTCATTTTTTACAGACACTACAGACAATACTGAACAATTACACAACAAGACACAATATACTGGCAAATAATAAGATAACCTTATTAAAAGAAAGATTAAAGGAGAAATGGTGTTGATGTAGACTAGATGACCTACCACTGATTAGAAATATGGGAAATAAATTGATGTTATTTTTTTTCTTATTTTTTTCTTATTTTTTCTTTTGTAATTTTCATTTTTTACAGACACAACAGACAATACTGAACAATTACACAACAAGACCAAATATACGTACAAGAAATACACAGACATATAATAATGTATAGAAATACTGACAATGCATAAATATAAATAATATTTTACACAATATAGTGAAACATGAGAAATAAATTGATGTTATTTGTTTTGTTTTTGTTTTTTTTTGTAATTTTCATTTTTTACAGACACTACAGACAATACTGAACAATTACACAACAAGACAAAATATACTGGAAAAGTATAAGATAACCTTATTAAAAAAAAGATTAAAGGAGAAATGATGTTGATGTAGACTAGATGACCGACCACTGAGTAGAATCTTTCTGTTTGTGTAATATATGCTCGAACTTTATTGAAGTAATAGAATTTTCGTTTACATTAATTTCATCGTTTCCAAAGAGTAATGTTTCTATATTTTTGTGGGTTTCTCTTAAGTTTGTAAAAAGACAATCTCTTTCTTTTTGGCATCATGAACATTCCATTAGATAATGAGTTGAATCTTCAAAAGGTGTATCACATTGACGATTTGGGTCATTTATAATGTTTATGCGATATAAATCAGAATTCAATTAGCTGCATTGATGTCGTAGTCCAGCATGGATTATGCTTAGTTTTCTGGACCCTTCACCATAACACTCCGGGGATTCAACAGTTTTTTCTTTAATTCTAGATTTAAAACATTATATATTTGGGCTATTTCTAACATTTAAATCTAAATTGTTCCACAATGAAATAGTAGGTGGTATAAAGGATGTAATAGACATTCTGAGTCTACTTCTTGGTGTTGTGTAGTTTTCATTGTTTCGGAGATTATGATCACTGATACTAGNNTGCAAGTTAAATGGTCGGTCCCTAAAGAGAGTCTCTACTTGCAAATTGTGTTAGTCCTGAAACTATTCTAGCTGATTCAAACCACCCATCTTCAAACCTCGCAAGCATATTCTAATGTTTGCCTTATGAAGATAAGATAAGTATTTGATAGAGTTTGCTTGGAAAGAGTAAATTTTAGTTTTCTGATAATATTGACCTGTTTGAAAGCGGTATTTACAATGTTATCAATACGATTTGTCCAATTTCCATCCAATGCAAAAGTTAATCCCAAATGTTTATGGGTTTTTACAATTTCGACCGGTTCCCCATTAAATCGTAGGTCTAAATGTGGTACAGCACTAGTTGAGATAGTATTTTTGGGATTAAAATCTACTAACCACAGTTTTGCCCATTCGCTTAATTTTGATAAATCATTATTAATATCAGATTTCATAATATCATAATTTCGACAGCAGTAAGATAGTGAAGTGTCGTCAGCAAATAAGCGTGCTAGATAACCCAAGTTGTCTGTTATATCGTTTATATAGAGTAGAAAAAGAAGGGGACCAAGCTCTGATCCTTGGGGAGGTTGTCTGTTATATCGTTTATATAGAGTAGAAAAAGAAGGGGACCAATTACAGATCCTTGGGGAACACCAGCTTTGACAGTATCGGGGTTTGAACATTCCTTATTTACAAATACCTTTTGCTTTCTATCACTGACATAGTCATCTAGCCAGTGTAGAAGATCACCAGTGATACCATAGGAAAGCAGTTTTTTAATCAAGGCTTTATGCCAAACCCTATCAAATGCCTGTGATATATCACAAAATATAATGATAGATGATAATCTATTATCTATATTTTTGCAAATATTATGATAAATTTCAAGTAACTGGTAAACGGTGAAATGTCCAGGTAAAAATACAGGCTGATATGAATATAATAGTGAATGTTCAATAATATAAGAAATGAGATGGGCCTATAATTTGAGGGACTACTTTTGTCATCCTTAAGAAAAGGCATGACTCTAGCTAATTTCCAGTCGGATGGAAATTTACAGGTTCGTAAAGAATAGTTAAGCAGAATACTAAGGGGCAAACATATAGTTTCAGAAGGTGCCTTCAGCATTTGGTGGCTAATACCATCATCTCCACACTCTTTGCCAATTTGAAGAATTTGGAGAATGTCCTTCACAACTTCAACGTTCACATCTATATTTGGTAATATAGCGTTTGTGAAGTCACATGATAAACGTTTGTAAATATAAATGTACCATACCTATGTATTGATTAGTTAGGATTATAGAATATATCATTACAAAGATAGAAGAAAGACACCCTTCGTATGAAATTGGTTGTAAAGGTATTTGTTGGTTTTTTTCAATTACATTTATATGATATTTACTTACACATAATGAATACCTCAGTGTACATGTAAAAAGGGGGGCAGCGTATAAGATTGTGTGTAGTGGCGGACTATCAGACCACGCAGTGTGTGTGATATATAGGTAGATAATATCACTACATAAAGTATTCACCAAGCTAGGATATAGAGTGTTGAAATAAAATGAAAAATAAAAACTACTACAATGTCGGAACAGTTACAACATCCAATAAAAAATAGGTGGTTGAAAGAGGCAAATTAGAATCCCCTAACAACATGACCGCTCACTTTCCTGTATTGGAACATGCACTTCAACAAAAAGTGACGGAGTCAAATTTGTTCTATTGGTCCAAACCTCCACAAATGTGCCCAAATTAACGGGAATAATTCATACTACTCTATCTATTTCAGTCTTGGAAAATTTACATTCTACGGAAGCCCATAGGTGCCATGCGAAAATATTTTTTTTATCTGGCGGCCGCCACTTAAATTAATTATCTGGCGGCCGCCACTTAATTTAACTGGTGACCGCTACTTAGAGTAATTATCTGGCAGCCGCCACTTAATTTATCTGGCGGCCGCCACTTAAATTATCTGACGGCCGCCACTTAATTTATCTGGCGGCCGCCACTTCAATGGCCGCCGCCATTTTATTATATTGTAACCGCCATTTATACGAAGAGAGGAGAATGGATGTGGAAACTGCGACTGCTTTATATTTTCACATGGGATTTAGTCACAAGGAGATTCTGTGTGTACATCAGAGAGTGGGTGTAGGCCCAAGTACACCACGAGTAGAGAACCCGACACCCCGAGAGGTTACGGCAGGAGGGAAGAGTTTGAGGGGGAAAGGGTCCAGAGGGGGAGGGGCAAAAGTGTAAATTTGCCCAAGTCCCTAAAGTTCGACGGGAAGTCTAACTGGAAGGCGTTCTATGCTAAGTTCTCCCGGTATGCCGAGGTCAGCGAGTGGTCGGAAGGGGAATGTAGGGACCAGTTGTGCTGGTGCCTTGATGGGAAGGCCAGCGAGTACTATGCCCTGATGGTCGAAAGGAATCACGATATGGCCTATACAGACCTGATAGGTAAATTAGAAAAACGGTTTGGGTTCAGGGAACTCACAGAGACTGCACAGCTACAATTCAGTAATGCACGTCAGACTCAGGAGGATCTCCTGGAGGACTGGGCGGACCGGGTGTTGTCATTGGCCACTAGGGCTTTTCGGGAGTTGCCCGAGACCCATATGTACCAACAAGCGGTAGTGAGGTTCTGTCAGGGGGCCGCCGATAAGGAAGCCGGAAGCTATGCCTCCGATATCCGGCCCTCGACCATGGATGATGCTATTGATAGAATGCGATGTCATCAGCACAATCATCAGGCTATCTATGGGCGTCCTCCTCGCAAAGAGGTGAAGCAAGTGTCCCCAGGGCACTACAACGGTAGGGTAGACAGTGGGGAGGCTAAGGTCTGCGTTGTAGGGGCAAACAGGGGAGAGGAACTAAGTCTGAGGAGAGAGGTAGGGGAGATCAAGTCCAACCTTGCCGCACTCTCAGCTCAATGGCGGTAATGATGGGGGAGTTAAAGAGAAGTGCTAGTTGGTATGGAACGCCACCCCGGAGTCCGTCCCTCAGAAGGGACGACAAACAGGGATGTTACCACTGCGGGGAAATGGGACATTTCAAAGGGGAGTGCCCAAAATGCTTGGGATCGCCCAAGGTAAAAAAAAAGGTGTCTTTCCAGGAAAATAAGGGGGCTTTAAGCTACAAGGGGGCAACTCACGAGGCCTGAGCCCGCCCAGTAGTAGCAATGTACAGGGTCTCGAAGCATCGGTGGACGGCGAAGAGGTAACTAAAGTAGTGGCACCTCCCATCCTGAAAAGAGGAGGGGAAAAGGAACCAAGGGACAGCCCCCTTGGGGGAACTGGGACGTTGGGAAGCCCGCCAATTAAACCCCATCCGGGTATTAGGAGTCCGGAGGGAAGGGGCGAGGATCAGAATCCTGAGGTTCATCCAGACACAGGGGTGAAAATCTCAAGGGTGGCCAGCTTGGAAAGGCTCAGATGGGGGTCGGTTTGTCGAGTGGAGCATCTGCAGCGGAAGGGGAAGGTAATCTAGGGGGACCCCCAATCTTTGAGGGGCAGCAAGATCCTATCTAGGATATGGGTCCTCAGGTGAGGAGTCCTCCGAGGATGGGAAGTCACCCTAGTGGGTACGGACATGGAAGAGTCCATGGGGGAAGAGCTGGCCCAGGGACAAGGAGATACCTCAGATAGAGTGCAGGGGTCAGACGAGATCGATTCGGAGGGGGGAAGCTAATAGATTGGTATTACCCTCCATATTGAAAATAGTGAGGGGGGAGGAACAGAGGGACAGTCCCCTTCGGGTTACTGGGGAGTGGGGGAGCCATGCAGAAGGCCGGGTGAAGGGCACCAGGCCGGCAGTGAAACCCCCTCCGGGTACCAGGAGTCCGGAAGGGGGAGGCGGGTAGAAAGATGCTGGTCAGAACCCAGAGTTTCATCCGGGAACGGGGATGAGCATCCCCCAGTGACCAAACGGGAAGACAGGCCCAGCTGTGGGGCTGGGTCTTCCGGTGGAGAGTCTGCAGCTGAGGGGGAAGGGACAGATGGGACCCCAGTCGTCAGGGAGTCAGCAAGGTACATTTGGTGTACTTCCCGTCGAACTTAAGGGACTTGGGCAAATTTACACTTTTGCCCCTCCCCCTCTGGAGTCTTTCGCCCTCAAACTCTTCCCTCCTGCCGTAACCTCTCAGGGTGTCGGGTTCTCTACCCGTGGTGTACTTGGGCCTACACCCACTCTCTGATGTACACACAGAATCTCCTTGTGACTAAATCCCATGTGAAAATATAAAGCAGTCGCAGTTTCCACAACCATTCTGCTCTCTTCGTATAAATGGCGGTTACAATATAATAAAATGGCGGCGGCCATTAAAGTGGCGGCCGCCAGATAATCTAAGTGGCGGCCGCCAGATAATTTAAGTGGCGGCCGCCAGATAAATTAAGTGGCGGCCGCCAGATAATTACTGTAAGTGGCGGCCGCCATATAATTTAAGTGGCGGCCACCAGATAAATGAAGTGGCGACCGCCAGATAATTTAAGTGGCGGCCACCAGTTAAATTAAGTGGCAGCCGCCAGATAATTAATTTAAGTGGCGGCGCCAGATGAATTAAGTGGCGGCCGCCAGATAAAAAAATATTTTCGCATGGCACCTATGGGCTTCCGTAACATTCGGTATTGATTCATGATGTTTTATATTTTATATAGGACATAAACACGTTGAAATTAAAACGTAGATATGAAATTGAATTTGTACGACGCGTTTCTGGA